>PVJX010003661.1:0-105395 GCA_004027295.1 Dolichotis patagonum | reverse complement strand
CTGTCTGCTTTCCCCCAGCCTGTAGACGCCACCTACATTCCTTGCCTTGTGGCCCCTTCCTGATCTTCAAGGCCTTCAAGTCTCTCTCCTTTGATATCCGCTTGTATCTCTCAACTCCTATTCTGACTCCAACCTTTCTGCCTCTTTCTGGTAATGGTCCCACTTGGATAATCTGGAATAACTGACCCACCTCAACACCTTTACTTTAAAGAAATCTGCAAAATCCCCTTTGCTACCCAAAGTATAACACCGCGTGTCTGGGGGACAGGTTTAGGAACATTTTTGAGGAGTGAACATTCTATGGCCAGGAAGAGGCAAGACGGAACTGGACAATCAAATGTCCAATAAATATATGAAATATGTATTCAGACTCACCAGGATTCTAACAACTGAAAAATACAGCAATAATAGTGAGATCCTTCTTTCCAAGCCATTCTAAAGAATAATTAGGTAGTGTGTGGCAGAAACCATACACAGTTCATGTCATTAATACTAGTATCACTTGTTAAAATTTTTCTTAAGGAGTTGCTTGAGAGAGATTTGAAATATATAACACAGCTATTAACCACAGGACTTTTAAAGATAATACATTCAAAAACTACATCCAACAAAAAGGCTTCAGTTACATGAGTTACACAATAGCTTATGATTGAATTTTTCTTTCTCAGTCCTGGGACATGAGCTCAGGCCCTTACGCGTGCTGAATACGCTATCACTGAGCTCTACCCCAGCCTGTTCCTTAAGTTTTCATTTTGAGAGCACATCTTCTTGCTAAGTTTCCCTGGCTGGCCTCAAACTTTCAACCTGCCTGCCTCCATCCCCTTGGTACCTGGGACTATGGGGATGCTATGTCATTCCCAGTTACACATGAGTGAATGTTATGCAGGCATTAAAATGAGATCTCCAGGAATTTTTAATGACCAGGGTTGTTCTCACAGCAGGCCACTGAGGACAAAAAGTAAACAGGACACAAAACGGCTTGCATTATAAAATATATGCAAATAGGCTAATCATGGTTAACTGAGCGTCGTGGGACTGTGGGTTATTTTTATTCTCTTCATTATTCTTTTTATCTTTGCTGAATTTTTACCAATAAATATTATGGCTGTTATAACCATTTTTAAAGGTAATTTATAAATTCCAAAGGGCGGGATGACAGATGCTGGCTACTGAGCCTTAGAATTCTAAGCAGGATGGAAAGTAGGAGGGTACCACACCCCCAGATGGCAGCTCCCACGGGAGGCCAGCGTGCACATTATTCCTTTCAGAAGCAAAGCCAGCAGCGCTATGTGCAGGTCGGGAGCTCACAGTTACCCCTCTGCCGGGCAGAGTCACACAGGGCAACGTCAAACACAGGACCACAGATCCAAGGAGGAACAGGCTTTGCTCCTTGCATTTGGACCCAGAAAGGATTCGGGGTATATGTAGAGCTCTTCAGAGTCAGAGGGGAGAATTAAACAATGTGATATTTAATTAAGTTCTAACATAGGAAGAAAAAGAAATGAATTGGAATGGGTGAGGAACATGCCAGATTGACAAACGAGATAGACCGCAGTTCACAGTGCGGCCTTTTTCCCACTGGGACAAGGAACATTTTATAGACTCCTAGAGGAACACTCGTTCACGATGGGTGAGGATTACCTGGTACAATGTGTCCACAGCCAGTAGGAAGTTAGCTTTGTGCCAACAGGGTTTTTGTTTTGCTCCGTTTTATCCAAGGCTTTTATCTCCGTTTTGCTACAGGTTGACTGTCTATAGCAATGCCTGATGCCCACTAGATACTCAATTAGCTAAGTAAGGAGAGGTCTGCAGAATTGCTGTACAGCTTTAGTATATGTTCTCGGGAATTGGTTCATCATTTTCATAGGATTTCAACTCAAAACTAATCAGAGCCAGAATGGGGAACTAGTGAACACACCTTATATGCTACATTAGCGAAAACTACCTCAGAGGACTTCAGATTCAGGCTCCTTCTTTTTAAAGTGAGAGAACTAATACCTCAGCATCTAGAGGGCATCACCCGAGAGCAGGACTCAAGGAACTGCTGCCCAACCAAGGGCTCTGTACATTGGACTCAAGGAACTGCTGCCCAACCAAGGGCTCTGTACATTGGCCTTCGTGCATCAGCTACCTTTGCTATAACAAAATACTTGAGATAATCAGTTTACGAACAAAAAAGTTTCTTTGGGCTTCTGGTTCCAGAGGTGTTGGTTCATGGCTCCTTGGGCTGGTGGTGATGCAGTACGTCATTGCAGGGTACGTCATTGCAGGGTACCCATTGAATTTATGGCAGCCGGGAAGCAGAGAGAGAAACAGGAAGGGAATGAGGACCCGATAGCCCTTTGAAGGGCATGCTCCTCAAAGCCTAACTTCCGTCCACTAAGCCCTGGCCACTAAAGATACCACCACTTCTCATTCACACCATGGATTGAGGACCAAGCTTTGGGGGGGACATCCCAGACCTAAAGTAGAACTTCTCCAACATGGACTGTCAGAGGTGATGCTGGATGTGTGACTCGGTGGGTAGAAGCACATCTCAATGGGACAGCCATGTGGTGTCTATCCCTCCTTGCAAAATACACTCTCTCACTGTGCCACACCACACTCCTTACGCCTTGCATCACCACTTCCATATTTCTCCAGCTAGACCTCAATAGATGCAGCACTGTCCCCTGGGACTAATGGCATCGATCCTTTTTCGTATCAATTGCAAACTGAATTTGAAACCGGCTCAAGGAAAGTCCTTTCTGGAGACTGAACATCGCAAGCACAGTAGACTCCCTGCTCCTTGTAACCATGTTGCTCATCCTTGAAGTCTCTGCGTTTGACATTTTGCCATTGTCGGCTCATTAAATAAATTACTTATTAAAATAAAAGAGCACCCTGCAGAAAGTGCCCGGCCTGCTGACATCGCGCTGAGGGATGCTGCCGATAGGGCTCTGTGTCGTCTAATTGCACCGAATCAGCTCAGCTGGAGCAGCAGCCCCCAGGCAGCCCCTACATGATCTGGGGACACAGAGAAATTGAGGGCACAGGGCATGTGACAAGGCCATTCCTACTTACAGAGAAAGGAGATGCTTTGGCAGACTGGAGGCCAAAACCATACCACGGTGCCACTGTAGGCCACCCACTAATACCAGGGGAAATCTGCAATTTAGAAGTTACCTTTCTTGTAGTCAAGAAAAAGCACTAGGCAGATAAATGACCGGGGTGGCTCACAGAAAGAAGTGGACCGCAGCCACCAGAGGACACAGGTCCCCAGGACAACCCCAGTGTGGACAACTCTCAAGGCAAAAGAAAGGCTCCAACTCTTTCTTGCCTCCTTTGGATTTTTTTTTTTATTCAAAACTAAAATTCAGTCAACAAGCATAGTATCTGAAACATGAGATTGCCCCCTTCATTTTTATCTTTTTTTCTGGGATGAGGAGACTCCAATATAAATTTCTAGAACTCTGTAACCTCCAGCACCTCTGTCTCCTCTCAGCGTGCCTGGGCAGTGTTTTAAGCAGAAGACTATGTGATCTGGGGGAATCTAATCAGTGTCAGTTTTGATCAGGAGATCCAGTGGGAAATCGATAGTGGCTCCTACTAGCAAAAAAACCATTGCTTTTTTCTGCTGCCTTGAGAACAGCTAATAAAGAGAATTTCTTTCCAATGTTCACTCAAGTGAAAGTTAACATTAATGAAACATCAAGTACCAAGGAAACACCCACCAGCTCTTCCTCACTTCTCACCACATCAGCGGCCTACCATTTCCGCTCCGTTGATGCACTGGGTGGAAAGATGTCTCCTCCTATCGTCCCTAAACAAATCAGGGTACGGGGAAGTGATTTATCATTCATGAAAAGCAATCAGATTGCTTGGGGCCGACAGCTGTTCCCAAAATACAGCTGAGAAACAGACCTTTGGCAAAGTATAAAATCTGGAACAAAATCATTTTACTGTACTTCAGCTGGTAATAAGAGAGACTGACAGTGAGATTAATAAGCAAAATACCAGGCAGCCAGAGATGCATTCACCAGTCTACAGCTATGAGCAAAAATGATCATTTTCCCAGTTTCCCTAAGTTAAACTTTCAGCCACACAAGATACCTAGTAAAAGTAAAATGTTCTCTTCAGTATTTTATTTTAATTTAGGCAAGTTTGTAGTAAAGGCTTTCCCCACACACACACACAATTCATTATGGGAAATGGACCAGAAGGAGGAAAAATGATGAAGCATGTTGAAAGGTTAAAAAGGGACACGGCTTTTACTAGAAAAGCAAGAATTCCAGTATATTCTGGCCTCCAGGTCATAATTCATTTTATTTCCCACAATGAGGATGCTTTCTCCTATCTCTCCCCTTGTCTAAAATCTTACTGTCCTTTCAAACAAAATATAGACCCTCATCTAACCTACACTATGCTGCCTCTTGGAAATGATTTTTCTGAGCGCTCTGGCCCTTGATGACGCCACCTTGCTTTGAACCCTGGGATCATTCCTGCCTGTATTTCTTCCCTCTTCTCTGGGCCCCCATCCAGGTGAACCCCTTCCTTCCACACTGCACCCCACTGAATCACACGGAACCCCTTGCCCTATACCCAAAGCCAAACTTTTTTTTTTAATACATCTGTGTTTCTTTGAATACTGATTCCTTGGAAGAGAAATGTCCCCACCTCTTCTCCGAAGCCAAGCCTATTCCGTTTCCAGACTGAGTTCTGTTCATTTCTCCTCTTCATAGACGTTTACTGAGCACCCACGACGATGCCAGCCTGAGCCTGTGGTTTAGGGTAAAGACTGGAAGACGCAGGCGCCCTCATACAGATGTCCGTAGGTTCTTAGTGCTCAAAGCCTGAAACCGGCCCGTCCTGCTGTCCCCCCACCCACTGACCTCATGTCTCCCACCTCTGCTCGCCTCCCGGGGCACAGCCACACCATCTTCCTCTCACCCTGGAACTCTCCATCATCTCTCGCCTCAGGACCACACACACCCATTCCTCCCCCGTGGGCTCATCTCGGATTCGCCACCACCTGCTGTGCCTTCTCTCCCCCCACCCATCTGCCACCCCAGGGACACCTTCTTTGGGTCATTCTATGAGCTCCCGTTCTCCTAAGCCCTCTCCCAGTGCTAAATCTTCTTCCAAACAATGACGAAAGTTCTAATTTTACAATTGCCTACTGGCTTCTTTGCTTGATGTACACACTTCATCCCCAAGATAATCAGCTTCATGTGGAATAACCTTTGGGTCCATTTACAGTAAACCCTCGGGTTCTCTGCTAATATCTATATGCATTAATATCAAGAAATACATATGACATACATAGCAAAAAAAGCGAACATGTGGGGCAAAGAAAAATGTCCAAGAGGTAAGATGACCATGAAGCCCTTGGTTACAATGGAGCGCAGAAGAGAGGGAGCAGTGTGGGTACAGCAAACCCACGGAGGACCCCATTTTACTGGAGGCCATGGGTGACTTCCGCAAGAACAGCTCATTCTGACCGCTGGGAAAGTCAGGCCAAAAGTGGCCCGGGCGTGAGTGGGAAGTGATGCAACGTGATAACCGAGGACGCTCTTTGGAGTTTAGTCGCAGGACGACTGGGGGGAAGAGCCGGCTTCCAGAGGATGATGGTTTTATGAGAAACTGGAAAATACATGCTGATGGAGCAGTCTCAGGGAGATGGAAAGACTGAACAATCAGCAGGTCTAGATCCCCAAAGGTCTAGAAGGAATGTTCCGGAAGTGAAACAGAGGGAAGGGCCATGAACCACCCTGAGCAGGAAGAGCAATCTCTTTTATTAGGTAGGGAAAAGCATGTGCAAATGTTCAGGGAGCCAACAGTCATTCAATAACTGTTACTAAGCATGGACGATGAGCCCAACGCCCCTCTAGGTTCTTAAATTACACGGGTAAGTGAGGCAGAGGAACAAGTCTCCTCTGGTGACACCTGCTTCCCCGCAAGGAGCAAAAGACCTAGAATACATATAAGTAAATCATGGAGTATGCTAAAAAATTATGTTGGCTTCAGGATACAAGGAGTAAACTGTGTGTGGCGGAAGTGGAGCAGGAGTTTAAATAAGGTTGGGCTTATTGAAAGATGGAAATTAATGAGGCGCATAAAAAAGGCAAGCAAGCCGGTCATGCACCCAGGAGAGGCTGGACCGGGAAGGAGATGACCCCAGGCTCTGGGCAGGCGCAGGCCCGGCGCTGGGAAGCTGTGGCTGAAGCCAACCATCTTGCAACTCTCTTTGCAAAGTGAAAGTAGAAGTTATCTGAGGGCAGAGACATGGAGGCCAGGCTGAGGAAAAGAAGGAAGCTTGTGCTAGCTCCTATCAGGACCATGAGAGAGAGCGTGGACCGGGAAGGAGGACGCGGGCAGCGTTTGCGACTGAAGAACAAGTGCAGAGTTCACGGGCTCAGGCCAGCTGCCAGAAGCTTCACCACCCCACAGTCCGGTGCTGAGAGCTGTGAAGGCAAGAGAGGCGACACAAGGAGAGAATGAAGTCCCAAGGCACTGTGGAGTGGGTTCTTCCTAAGCAACGGACTGGACAGGTGGAGAAGAGAATTTGCATAAAGGAAGTGGTGCTGTTGGGGCACAATTATAATGCAAGAACACCTGTGTAAGATAAGAAACCTACAGACATTTCATGATCAGTTAGAGGTCTCTGACCAAGTTCCTGTTCTGCTGTTTCTGCTAAGTTCATCCGACCTTGCCGGTGTCCACAGCCCAGCTGCAGACCTCTGATGAGCACGGAGTCGGTAATTGCCTATAGTTTAAGGCACCCTGGGCTAACTCAAGGGCCCCTCGCCAGAATGTCCCTGTATTATGGTAATGTCCTTAACTGTGCTCATTCTGTAAGGGCCCTCTCGGCTTGTTCCTGGAGTGTTTCTATTGCTTCAAGACCAGCCTCCCTGTCAATACATGACCCAGTGGATGTAACCAATCATGTAACGTTTTGTCACTTGCTTTGTGTCTCCCACTTGTAAATTCTATATGGACTAAACCTTTCCTAAATTCAGGGCTGTGGCCTTTGAGGAATTTCCCCCAACAGGCCACCTGTGTAAAGATTAAATGCTGCCTTCTTATCTCCTCGATGCAAAGGGTCTTCCTTTCAGTTTGGTTTGGTTTGGTTTGGCTTGGGGATGTCAAATAGAACCGATGAACCCGCCAAGTGGGGAGAAGTGTGCAGTCCACGCCCTCTGGCGCTTCGGCAGCAGGTTCCACCGCACCAATCACCTCATTCATTTTGCCGCACTTGATTAGGCTGAGGGGGACGAATGTCTCTTCTTCTTTTTGATCACCCTGACAGCTTTGCCCTATGCTGAGTTGAGGGTAGGCACTAAGAAATGTACATGTTGACTTCAATTATATTGTGAATTAAATCATGTGTCATTCATGTCACACATGCGTTACTACTTTCTCTTGTTCTCACTACAGGGTATCGAACCCAGGCCCTTCACGCTGAGCCTCCTTTTTGTTTTTATTTGTTTTTATCTTTGAGACAGGATCTCAGTAGATTGCCCAGGTAGGATTCAAAGTCATAGTACTCCTTCCTCTGCCTCCCAGGTTGCCTTTATATAACTCTGTATCTGTCCAGGTACAGGACTTATTTTCCTAATTACACAATGGGGATTATGAACAGAATCATGTTTACACTGCTTTGTTTCCCTGCGAGTAAGCCTTAGAAACACAAAGACACTCAGCTATTTTCTGTCCTTGTCGAAGAGACAAAATGACCAAGCCAGTAAAGCACGGTCGGTGTCCAGAGTCCGCCGTCCCTGCAGCGTCAGAAAGTTGATGTTGGACAGCTGTAAAGTTTTGAAGCCAGAGCTGAAGAAGAGCGATGTAATCAGAGCTGTGGTGACAAGTGTTGCAGAGTGTGGCCTCGAAGAGGAATGGCTCCTTGGGTCCTGATGTCCATGCATACTTCCAGAAAGCAATTTCCCAGGATAGCGCCCGCCCCGGGGGTCAGGAAGGGCATTTCACAAAGTCACCGGGGCTCCATGGGCCCATGCCCAGGGACAGAGATTCTCCAAGTATGGCTGAGCACCCAGGGAGAACTGAAGGTGACGATTCTGGAAGGAGGAGAGGCACCAGTGTGAACATGGGGTGCTCTAAAAATAATACCAGGTATCAAATTAAAATGTATTATTAACATCAAGCAACAAAATGAAAATCTAATATTAACATTGGAACAACTGCATACATAGTATGAGAGAAAAGCTAAATTCCAAGTGGGTTTTAATGACTAAAATGAGGCTGCACCTAAGATTTAGCCACTGCGCCTCTGCTCCTGGGCCTCCTGTGTGGGGCAGGCCTAGAGCCGTGAGGGTGGACACTGGGTCAGCTTTTGTTAGCTCACCCAGCACCACACCAGGGGACTCAGGAACCACTGCAGAGTAGTTACCAACTCTTTGGTGATCTGGTTAAATATCCAACAGCTTCCTAAATCTGTTGAATTTCCAGTGGGTCTCACCACCAGGTAGAAAGCTCCAGGTAGAGACAGGCATCCTCCATCCAGGCCGAGTGTATCCTTCTAAGTGAATACAAAAGCTGTCATTCAGGTCTAAGACGATCCTATGTGAATAGAAGCCTTGCAAATCAAGTAAGAATAAACAATTCATTTGCCTTTTTAAAACAACGTTACTTCCCTTTATGTGGATCCTCCCAAAAGCTTTAACTAAAATGTTTGCTTCTGTTAACCATATATAGTTCCAGGCCTAGATTCATAAATTCACCTAACTGGGAAAGACCAGCTAGATTTCATGCCCCAGCATGGTACCACAGTGACGTTAGCCAAAATTACCGGTGGGCTTTGCTTCCCCTGTACACGCTGATTTTTCTAATGCTACATTCAGGATCTTGTGATATAGTGTGTCCTCTACTATAGATTTATTTGTGCTCCCTGGTAGGTGGGGTGTAAATGATAGCTAAAATAGAAGTAGAAGTGTTGAATATTGGAGGTGGAGAATAAACGGAATAGGGACAGTTCTCTCGTGTGTTCTGAGAACCTTTCACAGCCACCTTCAAAATGCTCTCACCCAAGCCCCCCAAAAATAAGCCATTCTCAAGTGATTTTATCTGCTTAGATGGACAAAAAAAGATTCAAAGAAAGAGAGACAGATACAGAGAGATAGAGAGTGACAGAGAGACAAACAGAGAAAGAGAGAGAGAGAGAGAGAGAGGGAGAGAGGGAGAGAGAGAGAAATTTATCATGTTATTTTCATGTGATGTTCTACCAAAAGCCAGGAGTAAAAAATTAAGAGTACCTGGGGACAATATCTTAGAAACTTATAATTAATTTGTTATGTTTACTTTCAAATCCCTGCTTCCTCCCTAAAACATTTACATCATTAAAATTCAATATTCAAGCATATATGTGGATTTTGTCTAAAGTAAATTCAATTTAAATGAGTTTGCATTTATGTTTCTTTAATCCACTTATATATTTATTATTTGATCATCAGAACATTAGTTAATGATTTCCAAGGATTAGATTGTACAAGCGGGCTTTTTATGAAAGTCATGAAAAATTTTTGCCATTGTTTTACTGTCTTAATTATTTGGCTGTTAGTCATTTTAATCAAATTAACTTGTTCAATTGTCAGATGAGACATTTTATGGGAAGAGCTGAAATGTATTTAAAAGGAGCCACAACAAACTTAAAAATTACTCTCGCTGGTCTTAATATAGAAACAATTTAAAGTAAATTTGAGTGTTAGTTCAGATATTTTTCAATCAGCAGGATAAGCTAAATTATTCAACAACAAGTGCCCCTACAGGTTTCCGTCTGCACAAATACCCAAGTGAAGCAACCCAGACATGCAGCCTCTGCGGCCTCCGATCCAATTTGCACTGACTTGGTCCCTGAAAATCCTCAGTCTTTGCGCATTTTCTCTCTCTCAAAAGCCCACAGCATATTTTTCAAGAACTTTCACTGCCAACTCCCTTTCCTAAGTCTTAAAGTACCCTCCTTCACGGAGCATTCAATAATATTTTTTCCTCAATTATCTTTCTCTGCTTCAGCTTTTCCCAGAGCGTTTAGTACTAGGCACCCTCATTCTTCAACAAGCACAGCGTAAGCCCCCCGACCCCCCCAAAGCATAGCCAAGGCCAGCGTTGTCTAGAAAATGTCTGTGTGTGTGTGTCCAGTGTAATTTCATTACAGTCTCTGGCTTTGATTCTCCACTCTCTACATGGCTCCTTATGCAAACAGACAGGCAGAGAGTGTCTCCCCTGAAGCCAACCTTGGCTGTATAATTTCACCTGAATTCTTTCAAATTGGAGGTCTGGTTCAGCCTGTATTTGCGTATTTGCATTGGGTCTGTAAGTCAACAGTTTAACAGTGTCTGGACTCCCTTTACGAGTCATCACAGAAAAGGTAAAGGAAAATTAGATTTTGACACAGATGAGTGTATTGTCCTTAATACATAGTAGTCTGAAATGGATGCAAAAGAATCCCCAAATTACAGATTATATCCTGAGTATGAAGTCTCACTCTTGTTTATAAGCGATGGTGTCCCAGAGCATCAGAAAGGTCCCAGCCAGGGAAACTGTCCACCCTTCCCTCTGTCACACTGTGACAAAGACTGGACATGGAGTCCCCCAAGGGAACATGGTCCACGAGGACTGTGGGTCTCCAGGAGTGCCGATGGAGAAACCCAGTAAGACTAAAAGAGGAAAAAGTCATTGTCTTCACTTTTTCCCTCATTCTTCCTTTGCCACACCTAATATTTCCTATGCCTTCCACTTAATAGTTCCACTTAATAAATGTTGCATTAGCAAAATAAGCATACAAGTCAAAGTAGAACAATTTTACAACCAAGTAAAATGAACCCCAACTTTAGAGGAAGTTACTCTTAAAATAGTCCCACTCTGGCTCCCCTAAGCTTCATCCCTCCTCCTGGGGCCAGGGCCATGTCTACCAGGAACCTGCACCTACCGCTCACCTAGTTATACTCTGAGAGTGGAGGACCTTATAGTTCCCTACCCGATAACCCCAGGCCACTTCCAGCACCCTCACCATCCTCCCTGGGGGGCCCGTTTTCCCAGGAGCCATCCAAACTGGTGCACAGCTTTGCTGGACTTCCCATGGGCAGCTGTTGGGGACTCTGGGGTGGGGTGGAGACTCTGGACACAGCTTGGATGTATGAACCCCTCTGCAAGTGCACGAGGTCCCCCAAGAGCAGGAGTAGCCCTAAGGAAAGAAGAGGAAGAAGCTGAGTTTGCAGTCCGCCAAATTCTAGCTCAAAATTCTGAGGAACTTTGCTGCACCTATGTTCACTAGGGAGATTGGCCTGTAGTTCTGTGTTTGGTTGGGTCTTTCTCTGGGTTTAGTATTAGGGTAACACTTGCTTCCAGGCCTGAGTTAGACTTGCTTCCCTTTCAATTTCATCAAAGAGTTTGAGTGTTGGCATGAAGTCTTCCTTAAATTCCTAGTAGAATTCAGCTGTGAAGTCATCAGGAACTGGGCTTTTCTTTGTTGGTAAGGTTCTGATTAAATCTTCAGTAAATATTGTGAAAGGCTAAGAAACTGCTCAAAGGGGAAAAATAACTTGGATAGCGAAGAGGAGAAAAGAAGGAAGGGAAAAGAAAAAAAGAAATAAATTTGTGTATATATATATATGTAAGATAGCTAAGATGATTGTACTACTAATTCTATTAGTTCTTGAAACAAAACAGTTAACATTTATATGATTAGATCAACTTTGCATGTCTATATCTGGTAATCTGAGTAACTCTTTTGAAGATAACTATGCAAAATAACAATCATTGTTAAGTTCCTTTCATCTTGTTTTGAAAGCCTATATTGTTATTGTTTTGGGGTTTTTTCTGTTGTCTCTTTTTTTTCTGTTGTCTCTTTTTTTTCTGTTGTCTCTTTTGTTTCTTATTTTTCTTGTATTTTTGTTTTGTTTTTCCCTCTTTAAAATAAAGTCAAATAAACTTCTGAGGAACTTGAGGATTCTAAATTTGAAACTAGTGTCTGCCTCACTGTAAGGGTGCATTTATCAAGGAAGGAGGCTGGAGCATACTTTATTGACCTATTTGTAAGCTTGTTTTATATCTTTAAAACCCTTGCACAGATAGGAAGTAGGAATCCTTGGTATACTTGCCCTGGGTCCTGCAAACATTAGAGGCAGGATTGCATAGGAGGGAAAAAAAGAAGGGGGGAAAAATAAGGAAGATGACAAGAAAGAAATAAAAATGAGCTTTTTGCCACACGTGGATTAGGTATGGTGTTCTAAGCACTGAATTAGGTGCCAAGTTAAGTGTCTGGAATGGCTCAGGTGTTTAATGTAAGTTTTTTCAATGGCTGAGTAATTGTCCTGTCAATAATGAGGAAATAGCTGGGCGTCGGGGTGCACCCCTGTCATCCCAGCACTTCAGAGGCTGAGGCAGGAGAATCACCTCACATTTGAGGTCAGCCTGGGCTACACAGTGAGTTCAAGGACAGCCTGGGATACACAGTAAGACCTTGTCTCAAAAAACAAACAAGAAAAGATAAAAATAAACAAATAAAAAAATTAAAGTAAACAGACTAAAAAGGAAATAAAATCAACTTTGCTGCGACACAGTTACAGGAAAACCAAAGATTATAAAACTCTCCCATATGACCTACCGGCCCTTCAAGTATCTGATCCCAATCTCAAGCTTGAAAAAGGTAAAATTGGAGACTGATGCACTGAATCCTCCTCATGGGGCACCAGAGAAAGAATTGACCCCTGGGAAACATCCTTACATCTTAGGGTTCAGGCAGATCAAATAATTAATACAGAAATAGAACGGCCAGCTTTGGAACTTCTGAAATTGTCACCATCAGAAAGGAAAACTTTGTATTTGGCGAGATCAGTGAAGCCCAAAGAGGAAGGGCGCAGAGATAAGTAAGTTTTTCAAGGACAAAAACCCATTTGTTGGCCTGAATGTGGTTAGGAACGTTGTTAATTCAGGTTTCCTTGCTTCAGCTTATTTTAAACCTCTGCTTTCCTTTTGTACAAAGTTAAGTAAGAAAGCCTCTTTTTCTCTTCTCTCCATCTCTTGCACTCTACCTTCGTTCATCTATGCTGTGCTTCTCAATTCTGGTTCCCACCTAGAATTGGCATTTTAAAAATACCAATGCCTTCAGCTTAAAAAAAAAAAACCAATAACTTTCTTATACACCAACAGTGAACTAGCCGAAAAAGAAATTGAGAAAGCAATTCCATTCATGATAGCTTCAAAGAAAATGTGATACCTAGGAACTGGCCTAAATGAGGAGGTAAAAGACCTCTCCAATAAAAGATTATGAGATACTGAAGAAGCCACTAGTAAATAGATGAAAATATCATCAAGGTTCACAAATCAGCATACCCACGCCCATGTTGCTAAGATGTCAAGATTACCAAAAGTGATCTACAACTTCAATGCAATTTCCACAGAAAACAAATCTTAAAATTTGCATGGAAACACAAAAGGGACAGGATAGCCAAAGCAATCCTAAACAAAAAGAGCAAAGCTGGAGGCATCACAATAGCCAACTTCAAATGCTACTACAAAGCCATAGAATTAAAAACAGCATGGCACTGGCTCAGAAAGACACACAGACCAATGGAGCAGAACAGAGGATGCAGGACAAACCCACACTGAAATCATCTGATTCTGGACACAGAGACCAAAAATATATGTTGGAGAAATAACAGCCTCTCTAACAAATAGTGCTGGGAAAACCATCTACGGACTGGTAGAAGACTGGAATTAGATCCCTATCTCCACTCTGTACAAAAATCAATTCAAAATAGATCTAAGACCTGAAAATTTGAAACTTCTAAAAGAAAACATAGAGAAAATACTTTTAAAGCCATAAACCCAAAGATTTCCAGACCAGGACTCCAACAGCCCAGGAAAAAATAACAAGGGTCAACAAATGAAACTCTATCAAATCAAAAACTTCCTGCGCAGCCATGAAAACAACCCACAAAGCTTGGAGAACGGAAGAAAAACCCTTGCCAGGGCTCTTCTAAAAGAAGAGTAGAGCCTTCAGCCATGCAGAAGAATATGTCACTCGCAGGAAAATGGATGCAATAAAACATGATGAGTCATCATGTTAATCAAAATAAACCAGACTCAGACAGACAAGTGTCACACGCTCTCTCTAACATGTGCAGTCTAAAAAGATGACATGGAGGTAGAGGGAACACTACTATTAGACTAAGGAAGGGGACCAAGGAGATTTATAAGGGTCTAAGGGAAGACAGTGATGGATATGACCCAAATCTATACATTGAAACACAATGTTTTATTAAACGAAGAAGCACTAATAAAAATATATTTTTTAAAAAATGGCCAAAGCCCACGGGCAGAAATTCTGATTAAACTCATTTGGGAATCTGTTTTAAAAATTATTCCAGGGGATTCTAATGTGGATTCTAGGCTGAGGACCAGAAAGCGGGGAGGAGTGCAACCATTTGGGTCATCAACCTGTTAACAGCATTCTCCACCTACAGCGGGAAGAGGCTGTGACCCAGTGAACGCCCTCTGAGGAGGTGGCCTGGAAAGTCCCCTCAGAGGTTCTGGGGTGCCAATCACGAGAGGCACCACGGAGCTTTGGTTTGCAAATGTACCCTCTTGTTGGCACCACTGAAATGCATTCAGCTTTCTGACAGCACTCCCAAATTCATCAGAATCGCTGCTTTCTCTTTTAATGTTCTAGAATAGTAAATTGGTGTGAATAATATTCAGATGTTTCTGAGTCTCTGACATTCTCAATTCTCTGAGCCATGTTGATTACAAAAATACTTACTGAATGACACTGGGTGTCAGAGCTCAAACTTCAGTGGGTATTAGCATCCCCAAGGGGCTGGATAAAATTTCCACTTTGGGTGGTGCCCAGAGCTCCTGCAGTGCACCTGTGCAGATGACAAGTTCCTTAGAGGACAGGTCTACAGGTAACCACCAGAGATGGAAGATTTCTTCTGTTTCTACTGCATGCTGACACTTTGTAAGTGACACAGCTATTCCGATTGTATCGCTTTTAGGAAATTGATTATAAATACTTTCACTGCCACTGTCTCAGTGTAATCAAATAATCCATTATGAAACCCTGGTGAATTGATCAATCTATTACACAATCCTTGAGCTGATTGCTTATCTCATTATAATTACACAGTACAAGGCAAACAACATAGTATATTACTGGTTAACGAATGATAATCATACATATTATGCCAAAAAGAAGTGGACAGTACTGGGAATTTTTAATAACTCAGCTTACATTGATAACCAGGCAATCATGAGACATTCCATTGGTGATTTCTCTATTTTTGAACACTGTGTCTCAGTTATAGGGGTGATAAAGCTGATAAGGAACTATTTTAGCTCAAAGCCATATGAGTTGCTTCCCAGTTTCTTGGTTCTTTTTCATCCTTGCTAGTTAATTCTTTCATGCCTCATGTTCTATTTTTGGAATGACAATAAAAGAACATAATAAATTGTTTTCAAATTTTCTTCTTTGAATCTTTCTAGATAACACATATGAATGTCATACAGAAATTCAGCCTTCAGCGTTAGTGAGTTAATGGGTAGCGGTTTTCCCAGGAGCCGGCAAGCTGGTCCAGGCATGCTGTCCTGCAGGGACTTGTCCTTCATGATTCCACAAAGGCGAGGACAGGACCGGTGGCTGTGCAGTGACGGCTGCAGTTGTTAAGTAGACTCCAAGTCCAAATAGTGCTGGACAATTTATTTCATTTATTCAGTGCATCAATCCCAGAAAGTAAGTACAGTCACCAGCATTTTGCAGGCAGGGAAAGAAAGTTTGAGAGCCTTCTTTGCCCAGGGTCTCCTGCTTGTAAGTAAATTGAGTCCAGAAAGAGCCTGGGCCTTCTGAACAATGCCTACAGTGCTCGTCCCACTGGGTTACCCCACTGGTTGCCTGGCTCTGCAAGTTCAGCCATACCCAGACATTCCTGGTAATCTTAAATTATTTCTCAGCCTGTCCTCATTGGGCTTCCAATCCTTCACAGCTAAGACTCCTCCTAGCCAGCTGTTCACATCTGTTCATCTACCTACAAAGTCTGCTGTTTTCCTGGTCTCTACACATTTTCCTTCTCTGTCAATCACAGGCTGGTATTTTCCTGGTCATTTTCTTGGTCTATTGTATGTGTTATTTCCAAATATTTGTTGGCCACAGCCGTGTAGCTGGCATCATACTAGGCTTTTCTGTGGTCACATAAAGGGACTGTGACAGTCCCAGAGAGCCAAATCCATCCTGGCAGAGGCTGCAGGCAGAGGGGAAGTAGATGTGGGCAGGAGAAAGTGAGCCGGAACTGGCCCAGATGAGCGTGCGCTTTGGTGAGGACCAGGCCTAGAAGGGACATGTGGGAGGTGGAGGTAGGGGTTGCTTCAGCCCCATTCTGCAATTCTGTTCCTTCTCTCGGAGTGGACAGGGACTCTCGGCAAGGTGATCACTACATGTGCAGCAGATCAGAGGCCCTGAGTGCAGGCAGCTGACAGGGTCACCACTCTGGACTCGGTGAGGAAGGCCCTCTGCATGGCCTGGGCTCCCTGCTCCCCCAGCTCACGGCCAGTTTCTTGGGTCACCGTGACAGCTGTCGTGCTAACCGCTGGTGGACTGCAGCCCATGTGCATGTGTGGCAAGTATTCAATATTTGAAGACAATGAAGATTTTAGCCAGTAGACTCTGTTTATTTACTGATTAAATGGTTACTGTGCACCTGGGTTTTACACGGAAGCCACTGTGCTCTGAGAGAAAGGGGCAGAGATGACCAGACATGAATGTTCTCTGCTACCATACAGGACATGGTCATCTACAGGGACATTTTCATGTAGTCATGTCATCCAGTTCTCATCTGCTGTGTAACATGAAATGGTATTGTCTAGGAGAGCGGGACTTTTTACTGCAGTATTCTAGTACCCAGGTCCCAAGGAGTCTGTATTAACTGATCTTGGAGATGCCAAAATACTGACATAGTTTGAAAAGTCTCATCAATAACTCGCTGTTTTCCGGCAGCTGAGAAGCAACTCTATTCTATTATTTCTTACTTCTTCCCCATCTTAAGCATCACGTGGGGATGCTTAAAAATTTGACCCCAAGCCCACTATGTTATAATAAAAAATGTTAGGGATGTGTATTTCTAGCTAGTGTCCGTAATGCTCAGAATCAGACTGCCTGGCAAAACACTGATTTCTGTCAGAAATGATAGAGAATGTGTTTTATAAACTGTCAAGGTGAAGCAAAATTAAAACAAATATAGCCTTATGTGATTGGTGAACTTTAAAAATGGGATCTATCTTGGGAGCAGTAACACAATTACAAGTCAGTTTTTTAAAATATGAAATAAACTGAAAATTATGAAATGCAATTCCATACTGGGATTCAGAACATCTGATTTCTTATTCACAAACTAACTTAAATATTTCTTGCTAAAGAAACTTGACTTTAAAATATTTAAAAACTGCCATAGGGAGCCTTAGAGTAAACCCTGCATCGGAGGTGGTAGCCACACCTGTATTCCTAACCTTTAGGAGGCTGAAGCAGGAGGATGGCAGAGTTCAAGGTCTACCTAGATGAAACAGCAAAACCTTGCCTCAAAAGATGAAATAAATAAAATAAAATAAAATAAAATAAAATAAAATAAAATAAAATATGATAAATCATAGTAAAAAAAAATAAAAAACTGTACTCAAAGATAGTCTTTCTAAAACACAGAGGTCTCACCTGGAAATGCACATTGATTTTCAAATAACCCAGACTTTTAAATAGTACTTGGCCTTTCACATTTCCTTTTCAAGACATAGCTTTGAAATTCCAATTTCCAAGCTACAAAATTTAAAAATAATGTTCTGGGAAGCATAGTTTGGGAAGAAAATACATTTTTCTATCACTTATCTGTTAAATCTTCTCGGGGCCTATTAGAAATACTACATTTACATTCATTAAGAAGGAAAATATCTATTTGCTACCTTACTATGTGCCTTTGAAATGCATTTTTATTTCATCTTAGTGCGATTTTGGGGCAGGGGACACTTCCAAGTTACAGAAAAAAATGTGACCTAGACCATCTGACCTGACACCGGCTAGAGAACCAAAGAGTTTTGGTGGAAACCAAAGTAGAAAATCCTATCCTAGAAAGCAAGAGGCTGCCACGGTAAAGCTTTCTCATCATGCGCTTCCCTCGTATCCACTTAGTATACTGATCTAATGAGCAACCCAGAATTTCTCGCTGAAAATGAAGAGCAAGTCTTGATCTTTCCAGGGCACTGAAATGAGAAAGGCATGAATAAAGATGAAGAAACGGGCATTTTCATTTTGATTGGAGTTAAGTAGTTTAAAAATGATAATGGGACTGAAAATGTACTTAATAAAAAATTATGCTTGAATAATAAGTCAGGTGTTATAATGCTGACATTAAATAATGTTCTAGAATATCTTAGTTTTTCAGTAGAACTTAGTTTTTTAGTTGAAAGCTGAGAACTAGAAAATACATTAGACATTTTTCTAATTTGAAAGATACTTTTTTCTTTTTGTTGAAAAAATAACAGGCAAAAAAATACTCTGAACTAATATTTATAGATAATATTGCATATAGTGTTAAACCTGACTGGTTTGTTAAATGCTTTATAAATGTTGTTTCATTAATCACTGCTGAATTTTTTTTTTGAAAAACAAAAATGGTACTAAAAGATGCCATGCCATTGTTCTGCCTTCCAAATGGCTTTGCCTGTCATGGTCTGTATGACAAAAAGCTGTCTTTCATGATTAAGTGTCTAAGAAGATTTGATCTTTTCCCAGTTAATACCATTTGTTCCAAACATCTCATTTCCAAAGCAGAATAAATGATTCACAGTGTGGATTTATTCCAGCATCACTTGTTCTGTAACTACATTTACTGATACCTCAATGAGATCCAATGATGTAGAAAAGTATTCACCTTATTAAGCAAAATAAGGTCCAACTTTTCTGCTCATCTGTGTTTCCTAATTTTCCCTCTAATTTTCCTATTTATTTGTTCGTTTATGGATTGATCAGTCCTGTGGCTCATACCATATGACATTGCTTTAGTCCTGATGAAACTAGATAAAGAAAGCAGCAGCTGAGTTAGACTCATCATCAAAATTTCCAAAACTGAGCCAGGCACTGTGGTGCACACCTATAATCCCAGTGCTCTGGAGGCCGAGGCAAGAGGATCGCTATTCCAAAGCCACTCTAAACTATACAGTAAGACTGTGTAGTAAGACTGTGTAAACTACCCGGTCTTAAAAAAAAAAAAAAAAGAAATTCCAAGACCCAATCACGTGTTTCACCCACTGACCCTCAACACAGGCATACCTCCTGGCACACGCTCAAGGGTACCACGGCCTGCGTGTGTGCTGTGTAACAAAGCAGACGTCAGGGTCTCATAGGCCTACCGCCTTTCCCACAAGTGAAATAAATCTAAATCTCCTCACAGAACTCAAGAGAAAAGACACCATGTTCGCAAATACTAACCATAAAAGCAATATTAGAGAAAGCAATGGAAGGGAAATGAAACTTGCTGCCCTGACAGTGAAAAACTTTCCTTCTGTGTGATTGGCTGCCCAGCCCACCCTGCCCGTCTCCCTCTGCAGAGCCAGCCAGGGCCTAAGGCAGCCTCCAGCAGCCCCCTGGGCTCCCCGCAAAGAAACTGCACTCAGCAAAGCCCAGGGAAAGAAAGGGCCGAGGACAGGTGTCAGGGATGGAGCGGAGGCTGTGAGGCCAGGTCTCCCGAGATGGGGCCTAGAGCTGTCCTGGACTGAGCCTGATTCTGTGTGACAGAGCTACTGACAGATCCACCCCTTTTCCCGCCCATGGCAGGAGTGGCTTGGTGGCTGCTGACTTCCGGGACCTTCCTGTGCAGCTGTGGGACAGTCTATGCAGAGAAAGACCAAGAGGGCAGAGAGCTGCTGACCACAGGTGCTGGGAAGCCTGGGAGAAGGCGGGGTTTGTGCGAAGGAGAACGCGGCAGAGACCTTGGTGTGGGCAGGCAGTCCTCTAGCCGCATAAATAATCAGAATGCTTCGTGGTGCACTGTAACTCCCCTTTGCTTTCTCTTGCTTCCTTTTCCATTTGCAAAAGATCTCTCTCTGTTTCCTATTTCCCACAGAGGGAGGTGGAAAGAGAAAGTAAAAAAAATTAATAATCGCACCTGTACCAGCTCCCTACATGATGAATGTAATCATCACGTACCGCAAACCTGTGCTAATTAAAAAATTTTGGTAGTGAAAGTAGTAAAAGCCTACAGGAGTTTTAAAGACCTTTTGTAATTCATTTGGGTGCCTTTTAAATTTTATAGAAGCAGAAAGACCAGCCTCTAACACACGTGAGAAGTCAGGGCGCAGCAAGGAGAACAGGCAGAGGAGAGGAAAGAGACACAGCAAACAAACGGCAGCGCGACAGCCGGACGGAACTCTGGATTCGGGAGAAGAACCTTTATTTCTGCTAGCTACTTACTGCTGCCAATTTTTCCCCACTAACATGAAATATTGTAGTGTCACACTAATCTATTTAAAAACTGGAGAGCGGAGAAGCCGTTACAAATCTGCACACACACACAAAAAATCTCAGACCCATGATGACGCAAACAGAAGCGTACGTGCTGCCGTGTTCAGTGCCTTTAAAAGCTGTCAGTGTTCGTTAAAAAAATACTAAGTCACCAAGGATTGGCCCAGGGTCTCCGACTATAATTATTATTATTTCAGTACAGTTCATGACTAGAGGGGCAATGGGACCTCTGTTTCACAGACAGGAATAACTCATTCTGGTCCAAGTAAACTCCTCCAAAACCAGGTCTATTTTACAACCCCAGAGCATGTGTCTGGGGAGAAGAAATCTGATAATAAGCCACAAATCTAAATTCAAAACTTCTTATCATATCTTAAAAATAAATGCATGGGGCTTGGGATTCAGCTCAGCGGCATAAGTGTCTGCCTTGCAAGCTCATGGTCGTGAGTTCGAGCCCCGGGACCAAAAAATAAATAAATAAAAATAAAAATAAATTCATTCTAGGTTGAAGGAATTGGAGGAATACAAAGTGAACCAGAGAATAAGGATTTTAAAACTCGTGTTCTATTCTTCTGGCATATTTCAAAAACTGATACCATGGATTTTTCAACACATCCTACTCACTACAGAAGTTCGTCCTGTTTGACCTTCAGTTGGTCCTGAGCAGCTGACTCAGCTGCCTTTCTGCAGGGCCATGGCTGGTAGCGAGCCTCAGTTTTAATCGGACGTGTGCCATGCATGTGCAGCTGAAGTTTGCCTTCCTCTGATTCATTAAGCGCATGTGTTACCAGATTTCAACTTCACGAATCCAGAACTCTCAGCATCCCTTGCCAGAAGGATTCATATGGACGCCGATCTGCCCTGAGGATATGTCTGCATAACACCCTCTGTTCACAGAGAGCTTTATTCTCCAGTGAGCTGAAGGTCTCCTGAATCATTACGGAGATGTCTGTTGAGGGAGCAACTCCTTTAGGGGCTTGATGCTCCATTGCTAAACAGATGCGTCCAGGGGGGTGTACACACCCTCAGCATATCGTGAAGCTTCAATGGGATCATAAGCACAGCTCCCTTGATTCCTGCTCGCCTACAGACTAATTTTCCCAGCAATTATCTACCTCAATCTTTCATTATAATTTAGAATCCTCTGCTGATCCTTGGAAATAGAGAAAGATACACAGACCATATGTTTCTTTACTATTAAAAAAAATCCTTCATGAAGTAGCCTGCCTATTTTCATTCTACACAGCCGAGGTGGAACAAGTCATGATGATACGGTTTTGTCTTCCCATGTGCCATGTTAAGCTTTGAGAAATGAAGATAAAACTGAGTTTCCATCCAGCTTTACCTACTGGGATGTCTACTTTCCAGGATCCCTCACTGACAAATCAGTTTGATTTGGGCAAGAGAATGGACTAGGGTAGGAAACAAGGCAAAACTGGGAGGTGCTTAGAGACGAAATTCCAAGCCAAACAAGTTTTGGGTACACAGAGACATGCAATGCCCCAAAGCAAGGTGCATATGGGTGACCTATCAAGAGTGTTGGTTTGGTTGTCAGGAAGCCGTGAGTTAGACCCCAGATGCTGACTCCCTGTGGCTGTCTCTGCATGATCGCTCGGCCACCGTGCAGGATGTGTACCGCTGGTGGTCAGAGGAAATCTCTGTGGCCCCGGGCCCTGAATAACGCACCGAGATCTGAAACTCCAGGCTCATGGTCTCGACTCACTGGGGCTGCGGTCTGCATACCAGAGAGTGAAGCGCAACACAGACCCCAACAGACAGAGAACCAAAGGAGCTCCCGGTGGGCCCGGGCGGAGCAAGGACACAGAGGTCTGGGGATTTAGCTCAGCGGCATAAGCGCCTGCCTTGCAAGCAGGCAGTCGTGAGTTCGATCCCTGGTACCGATAAAAAAACAAAAACAAACAAAAAGATAAAAATTAAGGACACAGAGGTGACTCCTCTGAGTGAACGATGGTGACGCAGTCTTTCCCATGAGCATTCTGAAAATGAAGATGCTGATGAGGGAAAGCTTCGCCTCAGTTCTCAGACAATGATTTTCTTTCCCCTTTTGTGGGATTTTTGATCCTGTCTGTCACGCTCCACCAAGAGGTCAGGCAGCTTGCCCAGCAGGTCAGCGTCACTGTCACACCGTGTACCTATGGGTCCTGCTTCCTGGGCAGCTTGAGCTCTGCTTTTGGGGTTCCATTATCTCCATTTCACCCCTAATTTTCAAAACTCTTTATTAACAACTTCACCAAACATCTATACTTACACCTTAATATTAGAATTGACTTTACTCCAGATAAATTTTTGGCTCTTTTTCCCTACCTATTGTGTTTATGAGCATCTATAGGATTATATTTACAATGACCATTTACCAAGTCACATGATTACTGCTGATCCATGCAAGAAATATTTACTGCTGACGAGGTTACGGGAAGTCTAAGTCAGAATTCAACGCTTGTAAAGCTATGTCGCACTATGCTCGGGGCAGATATTTGGACTGAATAAGGTCATTGATGATTGAAGCAATTATAGTAACAAATATCTGCTGGTGTTTGACATTTATGAAATCCTTTTATGATGCTTATGTCATTTGAACCACACAATTTATTAAAGTAGTGGATCACGAATTCTTCTTCCTTCCTATTCACAGGTGGGGGAATTGATACTCTTGAAGGTTAGGTGACTTACTCAGAGTCAACAAGTTTTAAATGTCAGGCAGGGACTGAGAACTAGAACATAGGACTTCAAGTCAAATATTCATTCTCCCACTATATCATGGTGGCCTTTTCATGTCTTGAGCCTACATTAGAATTAAAGTATCATATTAAAGGGCACTCACCATTTTGCTGGCATAATAGTGCAGCTGAATGTCACTGCGGACAGTTTCTGTCTTGTGTCTTTATAGTTGTCTCACGACTGTAAAGCCTGGTCTTTACACCCCTAACTGCCTCTTACATATAAGAAATGTCAGAGACAGTGGCTGGTCATCATCATTTCACTTCTTAATGGTGTGCTGGAGAATGTACAAGCCGCCCAAGCCGTATGTAGTGATTGATTCAGAAGTCAGCTGCAAACAGTGAATCACTACAAAGATAAGCATTTTAACCATTATGCTCATTCATTTTAAGCAAGGATGCTACTTTATCACTTAGCATTTCATCTTTGGGGATGATAAAGATATGGATGACTCTTGACCCTTTGTTATCAGGACAGAGGGAGACATGGTCCTGGCTTTACAGGAATCAGAGCTACAGCTGGGACTGGGTCCACAGATTAAATTACCTACTTTAGGATCCCCAAATGTGTACCTTAAACTATCTCCTTTTTTTTTTTTTTTTTGATGCCAGGACTCAAACTCGCAATCTCTTGCTTGCCATTGAGCTAAATCCCTGGCCCTTGTCCTTTCATTTATATTTAAATTAAGAATAATTGGAGGTTCCCCTTTTGAGAAGGACTGGATGCTTTAGTTTACATTTAACTTGGGCATTAAGGGTTTATATGAATTCCAGCTTCTTCCAGCACAAAATAAAACTGAGTGCAGTGGCCCCCTACCCCCGCCCCTCCTTCACTAACTCTTCTCACTACCCTGTGTACCCTCACTCCTCCAAGACCTCTTTGCTCTGGACTAGATAGGGGTTATCTTTTTTTTTAAATATAAGGTTCTGTTTTCAATGTCTTTTTAAAAAGAGCCTGGCTTCCTACCTGGCAATCATTGTAATGTGGGTGCCAAGAAAATACAGAATATTAAAAGGCTGCTGTGAAATCAAAACTGTATTTAGAAAGGAAACTTTGTGTTTTATTCAATGTGATGTTATCAGTACACTTTTGAGAAAATATAATATATATGCAAGATATATTTATGTTTCGTCTACATATGGATTCACAACCAGCCTCCCACCCATTCCTCCTCCCTCCTTGACTCACAAGTTACAAATAGCGGATCTCAAATTTTGGCTTCTCAGACCACTGCATTGTCTGAGCAGTCATCACAGCCCAGCTTCGCTGGACTCAGAGGCCAGCACTCACGGCTTACAGAGCAAGAGGCACCGGCCAAAGGGGGCTCCCTCCTCTGCAGCCAACATTTGTGGGGCACCTCCTGTGTAAATGCATGCCAGCTCCAGTTTGAGCTGACTTCCGGTCCCCACCTGTGGGTCTGTGTAGCTGCATTCCTTCTAAAAGCCTCAGATCTCTCAGCATTCGGACTTCCCTCACAGGGTGGAAAATAATACTTCAAGGTGTTCATTGCTTCTCAACACAATACAGTCACCTAGAGGTCTTTTAAGAATTACTAGCACCAGGACCTCGCACAAGGCCAACTCCATTAAAACAGACCTTGTTGGCTTATTTTTGATTTTAAGTTTCTAAATGATGGAATAGGTTGCCTAAACTACTGGCTTCTCAAGATTTCTAAAGGCCCAAAGAGGAGAAAAAAACAAAAAGGATGAAGAGCAACACCCCTGAAGGCGAAGCTGCCCCCCAAGTGTGGATCAGCAGAGTAGAGAGAAGGAAGAAACCATGAAGATCCTTTTCTTCACCCGCAGAGCTCCACCCTTGACTTCAGATCCCGAATACTGAGCTTTTTATGTAAGATATTTTCAACCAAAATATTTTCCTGGGTCAAGCCCCATTTCCTCATTTGTTCATCAAATAATAATCTTTATTGAGTATCAGGCACTAGGCAAAATGGTCTCATAAAATTTGCATTCTAACTGGAGAGAAAAACAATAAAACAATGAATTTAGTGTCTCAATGTGTGTTTCCAGTTATTGTCTCTTTCTTCTATTCACTGACACCTCCCAGGTTCTTAGCATCACTCTGATCAGACCCAGTGGCTCTCTTACTGGGCTTTCCCCCTCATTACGCACATGGGTCCTGCCAGGGCTTTTAAAGGGTGTTTACAATTACACTTCACAAATCTGTGTCTCAGATGATTAACTTCCTTCTTGCTGTCAAACAATTACAGTGCGTTGGTTTCAAAATCTCTCTGCCTATTGGCAAAATGGAGAATGAGGTCAGGATCTCAAGTCAGAAGGACCAAATTCAAGTCCTGACACAAACCTACTAGTTGTGTAACATTAAACCAGTTATTTAAACTCTTCAAGTCTCAATTTTCCCATTTGCAAAATGAGGAAAATAACAGTAAAATCAAAGGTCTAAAAGAGAAATGAACAATGAACATGATCGACAGGGTTCACAAAACACACATATTAAATTAGTGGCCAAAAACTAAGGGCCACCCTCTCCAGGCCCCCTACTCCGTACTATTGTGCAAGATGAAGACACCCACTGCTCCTTCCCACTGAGCTCACCACATTGCAATCATTCTGCCTCCATATCAATCTCATTTTTTCATTGATCCTTGTTGATATTAACTACTACAAAGCAAGGAGATTCACACACACACACACACACACACACACACTAGTTTTGTTTACAGCTCTCCAATTACCTTTTCTGACACCTTTTCTCACCCCAATCCTGAAATTGAGACACTGTACCTGCTGAAATTCAGAACCATTATGTTCAAATAAATTGCAATTGTTATCAGTGCATTTACAGCATCATTATAAATAGACTTGCTGCTAGTGAATAGGTGCAGAATTGGTGGCTTAAAACAAAAGTGATTATGTGTCAGAATGTAGTTTTCACAAATTGGAAATGAGGCAAGGCTTGATGAAACAGTTTTGGCACAAAGCCCCTCATAAGATGGCAGTCAGGTGTCAGCAGAGCTATAGCCACCAACACTTGGCCCAGGATGAAGAACCCACCTCCGGACAATTCACACACGTGCAGGACATCGGTGCTGATTGCTGGGAGAAGGCCGCCACCACCCATGAAGACTTCTCCCCTGGCAGTCTTCTTGGCCTTGTGGTCTCATAGAATTTGCATTCTATAGGCAAAGCGCAATCCACTTTGCAATCCACTTTGGTGGATTCACCAAGAGCCAGTGCCCAAGGAGAGCAAGGCAGAAGCTACAGAACACTTTACAACCTTGCCTCAGAAATTACATGCCATCACCCTGCAGTACCCCATAGGTCACTGTAATGGTGAAACTTGATTGTCAATTTGATTGTCTGGAGGAATGTCCAGGGGTAAAGTGCACTTCTGGGTGTGCCTGTGTGGGTCATGTGGGCATAGCATTGGGGACTATATCTGCTCCCTAATCCCATCCTGTCTGGCTTTTCCTTTGCTCTGTTTCTTGGCTGCCATGAACTAAGCAGCCTTGTTCCACCATCCCCTGTTCCATGACGCTCCTGCCTTGGAGCCAGCTACCATGGACTGAATCCCCGGAAACCAGGAGCCAAATGAAACCTCTCTTCCTTTGAGATTGGAGCTGGCAGGTATTGTTTCCCAGCAATACAAAGCTCACCAATAAAGTCACATAAGTCTGCTCTGATTTGGACACTGTAAGAACTTAAAAGAGGCTTACACACCAGGAGTGAGGATCATCGGTATCACGTTGGCAACTGACTGTGGCATCTCCGTTTTGAAAAACCATTCCCTTAACATCCCCTTCATCTTTTTGCCCTCATCAAATCCTGCCTTTCCCTGAGTCCACTCTTCTACCTGGACAGCACTGTTCCTTCTGTAGCTTGCAGATCTTTGAGCTGAGAGATGTGTAGGTGTCACCCTTGTTCCTCATTTCATTCAGACACACTTCTCTCCCTCAGCCCTCAATGTATGAGATCTGACTCGCACAGCGTCCGCTGATACCACATGTCAGGACACCCCTGTTGTGTCCTTCCCTTCTCCAGACTCTAACTTCAGGCTCGTCATTCTCCACTACTATGACCCCTGTCTTAAATCCGAGAGCTGCAGGCACAGGAGTAGACTGGCGTGCGTACACCCCGGGCGCTCAATTCCTTGAACTTCTCTTCATCGCCGATCGTGCTGACCTTTGTCTACAGCCCCAAGCTCATCACTATAACTGCAGACTGTGGCACCAGCGATCCATGCAGCCATGTTTAATGTCAAAGGTGGTACAGTGAGAGCTATTCCCAAAGCAGAGCCATTACTACTGTGCGGGGAATTGGGAAGCGTTGAGTTCCCTCTGACCACTCCCTGCAGGCTTCTCCGCTCTCCCTCTGGCATCCTATCCCCAGGAATCTTTCAAACATAGCCCGACTTCCCATCATCCTACCATTACTCCACGGTCCTTTGCTCCTTAGTGTTCTCAGCCTCTGCTCATCAAGCTTAAATGCAAAGCACATCTTTGCAATCCTTCCCTTTCACACACCCTCGACTTCTTTACCTCCTTTTGGATTTATTGCACTTACTTGGAATAGAAGAATCCTGACTACAAAAAATTCCATGTCTATGCCAAACCTCATTCCCTATAGGATCACTTTTATTCAAATAAAATTGAGCGGTAGTGCTCTCTCTCTCTCTCTCTCTCTCTCTCTCTCGTGTGTGTGTGTGTGTGTGTGTGTGTGTAAGAAGGTTAGGAATTGGACTCAGGGCCTTGTGCATGAGAGGCAAGTGCTCTACCACTGAGCAGCACTGTATTTTCTCTCCTACAATTCACTATGAATGCAGTTCCAAAGGTTTTTGCCTCACGGTGCCACTAAAACCACTGGAGATGTAGACAACCTCACAGGAGAGAGCGGGGAAGGGATCAGGGCCCCAGGGATCTCCTTTCTGGTCACCCAGGCCTCCCTTGGCTTAATCGGCCTGAAGCACTTGGCACAGTTGATCACTCTCCACTCCTTTTTAACACTTTCATTTAAAATTATTAGTCAACTGATTCATTTCCTTCCTTCTTACTGGCACGAAATAAAATGAAATAAAATGAATCCATTTCTCACTACTAAACACTTCATCTGCCTCTTTCACTCAATCCTCATTAAACAACTTAGAACATGTAAAATTATTCCCAGTTCTCAAGATAATTAAGTGGAGACCTGAGAAAACAGGAAACAAGAGCAGATCCGCTAGAGACTTAGGGTGGAAAACAGGTCATACGACACGACGCTACAGCCACAAAAACTGCTGAGTGGGCACAGTAGGCAGCGCGCAGTTTAACCAGTTTGCACTGATTCAAACATGTAGGAGAAAGAAAATAAAAAATAGAAAGGATCACCTCAGTATGCTTTCGCCATTTGGCTTCCAGGATGCTGTGACCTTCTCTTCCCCGTTTCCCTGGCTGCTCCTGCTTAGTCTCCTTCGCTGGTTCTTCCTCTTCTCCCGAAGCCCCTTGGGCTTCAGTGTCTTACCTCTTATCCTCCAGCCAATTCTTTCTTCTGATGATACCAGCTCTCTCGGGACCACAGAGGATTATGGTTTCAATCCAGGTGATGTGCTGCTGACCTCAGGTGGCACTCATGAGCTCCAGATGTGTGTGTCCTTGGATCTAAAGTCAGCATCTCCACATCACATGCCCAAATCCCAAAGCCTGGTCCTCCCGCACATCTGCTCTACCCTCAGCCTTCCCTATTTCCTCCCTCAGGTCCATCAAGCAAAAGGCCCTGGAACCCTCTTTAGCTTTATTCTTGCTTTTATAGCCCATGTCCAATCCAGTCACAAATCTTGCAGGCCATACTTTCAAATCTGTGCAGAATCTCAATGCTGTTTCCTACCTGTTTGCTATCACCAGATCAGAGTCTCTCTGTCTCATCTAGCGACTGCTTAGCCTCCTAACAGTTCTGCCCTCTCCACTTTTGCCCCTTGACAGCCCCAACCATCCATTCAAGACCCCCAGACCACACTTCTGCTCAGCATCCTCCCCATTCACACAAAGTGAAAGACAATGGCTTACCATGACAGCACTCCCTTGCCTGTTATCATCATCATCTCTAATTCCTTCCCTGTGACCACTCCACAGGACATGCTGGCCCTTTCTATTCCTAGAATGGGACTAAGCTCCCCCGCTTAGCACCTACGCTATAGCTGTTCCTAGATGCTATTTCCTGCTTGGTTAACTCCCTCACCTCGTTTTCATGCCTGGTTGAAATGCCACCTCCACGGAGGTTGACCTTCAGCACCTTATTTATTCCAGTGATATAGCAAGACAACAGGACACGCACACACAGCCAATGCTTATCCTGTTCTATTTCTATTTTCCGACAATTATCTCCTTCTAAGATATTTGATCATGTACTTACTCCTTTCTTGTCTATTCAACATCTCCCCTTCCCTTTACTTCCCCCTGCTACAATGCAGAATAGAAAATCTTTAAGAGTGACCATCTTCATTATGACAGCTATTGCTGATTTAATATCATCCTTCTTAGAAGTCCTACCATGCTTCTTTTGTTCTACTACCATTGGTTCTATCTATCACATTGTGTCTTATTGGAATTTGAATATGTGTGATAGTTCAAATAAATTTTTTTTCTTTTTTATCAAAAAAAAAACCAAAAAACAAACAAAAAAAAAAGGAGTGACCATCTTTCTCCTATTCACCGACCTACCCCAAGGCTACAAATCCATGTAATATACCCAGTAAGTCAACAAGCAATATCCTCCTGGACCTTACAACCATTTTACAGCTAATTGGTGCAAAAGCCAACTAAATCTTGAACTCAGATACTATGAGTACAAATTCAGGGATCTTTCCATGATCTTATTCCAACTTCCAGACAAAAACCACACCCTCCTCAAACACTTAGAACACCAATATTATTTGTAAAATCTTTCTAAATTACCAAAAATAAAGCAAAATAATAAATTACTTACTAAAGTAACTGGTGCTGGCACAACTAAACATTTTCACATCTTTTGCTGAGCTAACTGCCAACCAATGGTATATTCTGCACCTCCCAACCTTCGGCTGTGTGGCCCAGAATCACTGCTTTCTCAAAGCTCCTCTTTGGCTTTACTACCATTAGCAACACTAGCAGATGATTTTCTTTTACAGCCCATTTTACGCACACAAGTTGTTTATCACTTGAGCAGAGCTGGCGTGCATGATAACGAGGTAGAGGAACAGCGGTGCCCGGTTTAAATGCAGAGGCTGTGGCGGCCTCTCCCTGCCTCTTAGCCATTCTGCCACAGCACCGCCGCCGCAGAGCCTGCAACTGAATTCATTCCTCAGCAGAACTGCAAATTGCTGTATGTTATGTGTCTTTAAAAAAAATAGTCACAACCACAAATGTTTAAACCTCAAACTCCAATAACCTATTGTAAATGGACTCAGTCATCACAAAACACATCGTGAAGCAGGAAGTGAGAAAGGGACAAAAAAGAAAAACGTTATGAAAATCCAAAGAGCTAAGAGCTCAATACGCAGAAGGAGGTTTTTATTTTTCCTGCTTTGGGCAACTCTCTACTGTTCCGTGTGGTGGCGGTAGGAAGGTAGCGAATACAATGAAAACCATCAAAGTAAAATGTTTAAATGTTACCACTGTGACCCTTATCAGCATAAACGGTGTCAGAATTTACATAACTCATTAATGAGGAAACCAGCAGGATGGCAAAGGGGGTTCAAGGAGCACTGGGAGAACTGAAGAGTTACAGAAATTGAAGGGAGGTGCTGGAACAAGACCGCTAGGCGGAATACAGATCGGCTGCCCGCCTCCAGTGCAATCTGAACATAGCCTTTGAGGTCACATCTTCTAATGGACAGGAGCTATTTGCAACTCTGCCAGACAAAGCTCTTATGTATAAACATGTAGCTTCACAGGCTGTTCTCGAAAGAAAAGCACACACCCCAAAAGAACTAGGTGACCCTCGGGTAGGTAATATTGCAGTTTGACACAGAAAGGACGCGCCAATCTCTGCCAGATTTCCATTTTTTTCTTATTTTGGATGGTATTTTTCTAACAGAACTAGTGGTAGGGAACCTTCTCTTTGAGAACTTCTCTAGAGAAATATTCTATTCTGTTACATTTGAAATCTGTCTGGCCTTCTTGGAAAGAGGATTCTCTCCTGATTCTAAAAAGATCCTTTCAAATGATAGCTGACATTAGTAACAGAGTATTTTTGCTTGGATAACATATTTCTCATATAAAATGAGGACAAAATTAATCAATTAATAAATTCATTCATGTTTCAATCTGATTTGTAAGTTCCTGAGTTTGAAGCATTGATAAACTGTATAGAAACTGTATAGAAAGAAAAGAAAGAAAAAGAAAGAAAGAAAGAAAGAAAGAAAGAAAGAAAGAAAGAAAGAAAGAAAAAGAAAGAAAGAAAGAAAGAAAGAAAGAAAGAAAGAAAGAAAGAAAGAGAAAAAAGCATCTTAGTGAGGACTTTTGAAATGAAATGGCATTGAGAGAGGTTAAGCAATTTGGCCAAGGTCACTTTTTGAGTCTAAAACTGGGTTCATACAATAACTCAAAGTTAAAACAGAAAAACATATGGGGCCATAATAGCTGTAAAAATTCCAGCTTCCTGGGGTTGGTCTCCAGGTCACTTTGATCTCATCACCTTCCAGAGATGCTGACGGGCCAGAGAGAGCATTTCCAGTGCAGGGGAGAAAAGCCCCACCTTTCCCTCACTCACCGTAAGGTACACAGCTGCCTCTTCCATAGCAAAAGATGGTAACAAAGGAAATGCGTTAGAAATTCATTTACTATAATCTCCATGTGACATGGGAGCCTTCAGAAATGAAGACCCAACCTCCCAGGTGAGATGGTGCATGTTTACACATAGCTACAATGAGGACTGGACAGTGGTGGAGACCACTGATCAGACAGAAGGAGATGGGATATCTGATGGCCATGAATGGGGCAGGGAGGCTCTCGAAGGCTCCTGTGCTCAGCTCTCCCTACCTCTGTGTCCACACCCCTTTTCTGCAGGCCAGGGAAGGACACTCAAAGTGCAATGTCTCAGGAGAGAAGGCAGGAGAGGGTTAGAGTTTGACTTTCCTGCTTCCATTTCCTTTAGACTAAAATATTCAGTATGTCAAGGCACTATACTTTGGGGGCATCAGATTTTGAACCCCAACATCAAGTTTCTCAAATAACAAAAGAAATGTTAATTCAACTGTAGTGAAAAAGAAAAAAGTGGAAGATAAAGATGAAATTTTAGATATAATGTTATTTAAATTAGCCACTTTGAGATCTTTTATTGCTTTATTCTTTTCTGACTTTTTCCTCCCAGTTTATTTTTTCCCAAAGAGAAAGCTGCCTCCTTGAGAAAAGCACTTTCATTTTAGAAAATAAGTCTTTATTGTTAAAATAATCCAGTTTTAGAAGAGATGGAGTATATTATGAAATAACGAAAAAGGACTTTGAAGACTGAATAACTTTTGACAGCAGATTATAATGCATGTCATTTTTCATCTTCTTTTTAATTCTTCTAATCTACAAATTGAATTTTGAATACATGACGGGTTGATAGTTTTGAGAGAGAGTTTTGCTGCTCATTTTAATATATTTTTGTCAATCACAGTAATTGTGCTTGGGCAATAGTATTCTCTCATGAATTTGTGGAATAGTGATCCTTCTTTTTATCAAAGTATGTAAAATTATTCTCTTAAAACTCTTAAAACTGGTGATTTGACATTGGAAGATGAAGCTGGGTGAGTGTTTGAAACTGGATACTAATTGACACCTTGATTCTTCAATCTTTAGTGTCTGAAACACAGACCACACAATTCTAAATTAATTCAAATCTACATCAATTTAAAATATATGTGCATGCCATGTGGCATCTTTATATTGATAGAGATAGAGAAAAGCTGTCAGGAAAAAGAAAACCCACAGGCAAACCAAATGAGAACGTCAAAATTCTGAAAAGTACCGAAGTAGCCATAATAGCAAAAATATATTTTTTTTCAGTTATATTGGAAGGTCTAACTCCAGATTGTCCTATAGTTATCTGAAATCCCAAAAGCAGGCTTAATACTTCTAGGTTAAATTCTAAGTTAGTACAAATCTTAGAATAGTCAAAATATATTGTTTATCAAAAGACCCTAAACATGTGACTCAGAGTCAAAGAGGATTTGAAACAGAAGTGGAGAATTCTGGCTTAGCTCTCTTTTGCTCAAAGTTGTTAATAAATAGTCACCTTTAAAAATATATGAGTATTTTCAAATACTGAACAGATGTCATAATAAAATTCTGACAGCTTAAACTGTGTTTCCTACTAGTTTTCTTGACTTGTTCAAATGACTCCATTTTTTCCTACTCCTAGGCTAACTATAAACTAAAAAGACATATTCCTGGTTTGGAGCAAGTGAGAGATGAGAGTTGGGGTCTTAGTGTGACCAACTCCATTCTAGCACATGACAAGTCAGAACCTGAAAGGACAGGGGTCCCTAGAGGGGCCCACACCATCCCCAAACCAGTGGTGCTCATGGAATAGTTAGGCAAAAAAAGATTCCAGTTTCTTCCTGCCATCTCGGGAGGCGGAGAAAACCAGTCTCTGGAAAAGCTGTTCTGTTAATAATCAAAAAAAATTTTGTTGTTTTTTTCCTCCAAATTAGAGTTCAGTTTCTATTTCCTGGGAAGAAACAAAGTTTCTCATTGTTCTTAAAAATGTCATTAATGAACAATGATCCCATTCACGTTTTTCAGCAGCTAAATTAAATCTGTGTGTAGGAGGATTCCGGGGGGTGAGGCAGGGACTGGAATCCTCCAGGAAGCTACAAGCCAAGGAAAGTTGTCCGATTACATGAGAGTTACGGGTTCAAAAATGTCCTTCAGTCACAGAATCGTGTCTGTGTTCCAGCTGAGCTTTTTTACTCCCCCCTTAGACCTCCATAAAAGTCACAAGAAATTTATAACTCCACAATCTGTATCATCTTGAAAATATAATCACTTCCTGGAAATCAGCACAAAGTCACCAAGGCCACAATTTGACTTTAGCGAACTGATATATTGAGATGACCACAGAGTGCCCTGTTTCCTTGGTACGTCCACAATTTCCCAAAGCAGGCGGGGATTCACTCAGATTCAAACATGAAAGCTGGCAGAAGTTAGCTATGATTTTGTTCCTGGAGAATGAAAGATGTTAGCTAAATGCTACCTTGGAAGGCTGTGTTTGTCCACCACCTTACAAAGAAGTGATATGACAGAAAGGGCACAAAAAAATGTTTTTTTGTTAGAGAAGGGGAAAAAAAGCCTAAACAAGAAATGTCAAAGATAATGTAAGCCAAGGAGAAATGCAAAAGCCAGCAGCGACTTCAGCACCTTGCACCTGACAGCAAACAGACACTGTGCTTTTCAAATGGAATTACAGAGAAATACGTTGATATGATTCTAAAAGAATGAAATATCATTATCTGGAGAGTTGATGCAATTTCCCAAGGTATGCATGCCCTTAGGGGTTTCAGATTGCAACACGATATGTGCATTATATATCCAAGCAAGGTTGAAAAAATGTCATGCATGGTGATAATACTAAACAAATATACCAAGAACACAACATGCCCTGAAGTTATCATTTATAATGAAAGCAAAGATAATCTGAGAAGAAAGACTTTGAAGAAATAGGAGAAAAAATTTCACAATTATATAGACTGTCAGGGGCAAAGCACGGGATTGAATTCACTGTTATCCATTGTTATGTTCCACTCAGTGGAACGTATTAGACCCCTCGGTTTCCATACTTTATCTAGTCTCTTTGTTTTGTTTTTTATTGTTATTTGAAGGGCTAGAAATGTTTCATCTGGAACAGAAGTGGTACCTGAGTGAGCATGACCTGCCACAACAGTATTGGTAGTACATGGTCAAGGTAGAAAGTAAGTCACTTAAATTACTCAAAGTGGAGCAGTGATAAAATGGGCCCATGTCAAAAGAAACACGTATTGAAGAGAGAAGACTAGAAGATGAAAGTAACCAGCTCTCCACACCTCACTTTTACGGCCCCCCGGCTCTGGAACTGGGCTGCTGCTGCCCGTAGTTCAAAACTGAATCCACAAGACATTTCTTTTCTTTTTGTAAGCTGCAAATCCCCTGTCACCAAGGCAACTGATATTGATCCTGGCTACCTGCTGTGTGTCGGGTGGAGCTGTCCAAGGTTATGCCTGCAGCCACAGTGGACACCTCTGACCACTTCGGAGCTCGGGCTAACATTGGGAATCTTAGACAGACCTTTCTTTTCTAGATAAGATGAGATGCCTGCGTTCTCCTAGGTCTTTTTTTAACTTAAGTCTCTATTTTGAAATAATTTCAGGTTTGCAGTAAAGTTGGAAAAAGAATACAGAGAGTTTCAGTAGATCCCTCACATATCATTAATATCATACATTACCATTGTACACTTGGCAAACTTCGAAAGCTAACATTATTGTATTATTATGAACTCACCTATAGATTCATTAGAATTTCATCAGCATCCTCTTTGAGTGGTTTCCTTTTTCATTAGTGCCCTCTTCCTGCTCTAGGAGCCAGTCTACGATTCAGCTTCATTCATTAGTCACACCTCCCTCGTCTCCTTCCGTCTATGGCAATGCCTTAGTCTTTCCTGGCTTCCCTGGATCCTTACCGTTTTGAAGGGTACTGACCAGGTATCCTGCTCAATGTATCCCAGTCTTGTTTTCCTTAGAATTAGGCTGGGATTACAAGTTTCTGGAAAGAACTCTAGACATATGGCTCCTGTTTCACAGTGCTAGAGCATACGCAATTTCTCTAAATCCATGCAACCATAATCATTTGCCTGTTCTTGCCAGGTTTCTCCACTATAAGTTACTCCTCTCTTTCCATACTCTCTTATACTGAATTAAATCACTAAGCCCAGCCCAGGAGAGAATATGCATATTCTATAAAGAGACTTGTCTCTTCTTGTTTTGTGCATTTACTTAATTTATTTAAGCATGCCTGTCTATTAGTATATATTCACATATGCTTATTTTATACTTTGGGTTTTAATCCAACACTACATTATTTATTTTATTATTTAAATTGTTCCACCTGCTTTGGTCTGGTTTGGGTTACTCTGATAGGACCCCAGTCTTCTGGTTTTATTCTCTTAAGTTTTTATGACTGTTGATTTTCACTGTATCTTTTATTCCCTTGGGAATCTCATCCAGTGTCTTGGCTTTAAGTGATATCTATTTGGCAAAGAGTCTTAAATTTACAGCTTCAAGACAGATTTTTTCCTTTGAACCCTAAGTGCATGTTCCCTACTTCCTCCCAGTCTCCCCTTGGAGACTGACAAGCACCCCACTCCGCAAGTTCTAACCATGCTCCCCACAGTTTTATGGTTGCAGCCAAAAAATTCCACACTCCTTTAGCCCAGATTCCCATCAATCCACTCCTCACCTGTCCCTCCACCCACTGGTTTGTCTAGGACCTCACCACCACTTGTCAACTTCATCACTGTCACCGGAGTCCAAACCACCTCCTTCTGTCCCCCTGCCCTCGCCCCCTTGGTTCCTCTGAATCCAATTCCCAGCACCTCAGACAGCAGGCAGAGAACCTGGCTACACCTGAGCTGAACTGTGCCCTTCCTCGCCAAGCCTTCGCCGATTTCCTGAGTCACCATTACCGACAGAGTTCTCAGGTCTAACTCCTTACAGTGAACTGAAGTGCCCTGTGAATCTGGGCTTCCCGTTCCTGACACCAGCAGCACACACACACACACACACACACACACATGCCATGTGCATGGAGTCACACTCCCAGTGTTATTCTCTGGGTCCTCTGAACAATCTCTGCCTCGTTCATTTCCCTGGCGGCTACACTGGGCTCCCTCATACTTCAAACACCTTTATCCCTCGGCTCGTGCCATCGTGAGGTTCTGGAAGCCCTCTTTTGTGAGGAAATTCAGTTTTGACTGAATTTCCTTTGGGAGGGATCCGGGAGTCACATGGTGCCATATCCAGTGACTAAGGTGGATAAGGACACACCGGCATGTTCTTTCCTTTCCATGGGATGGCGCTCGGCAGCAACACTGACCGTATATTTTGTCACATCCCACACACTCAGGAAAGAGGACACCCAGGCCCGCTTCAGAAAGTGGTAAGAACAGTGGGATAAGTGTGTCCAAAGCAAGAGGAGGAGGTGAAGGGGGGTCAGTGCCAGTGTGACTTTTACAGTAGTGACTTTCTACACGTTACCACTCATCATACATCTCCATCCCAGTTCAGGTGTGCAGTCATGCAGCGGGTGGAGGACCTGGTCCATAATTGTCACGGTCCAGAGTCCTATACCTAATCGTGTATGTCCATGTGCCCTGTATGCTCCTCATCCCTGCTGTGATGTCCCCTGGGTCCTTGTGCTCTCAACCCCCGCTCCTGACCCTGCTCAAAGGTGTGGCACATCCTGCAGCCTACGCACAAGGACCTGCCCACAGGCCCATCTGCCTGCACGCTGGTGCTGCTGGTTCACACCGGGGCATTCACAGAGAAGCTGACAGTGTCCCGGCCTCATCCTAGGAAAGGAATCTCAGGTCTCGTCTACAACATCCTCTGGGCTTTAGGGGGTGATTCAGTGAAACTCCATTTGTTAAGGGGCAAGAAGTTAGGGACACAATCTTTCTCAGAAATTCTGTCTTCCTCTTCAACCCAGAAATGCTTTCCCAGCTCCTCCCTGTAGGGGAGGTCGATGGGGCAGTATTCACTCACACTTGTGGTTAATGGGGAGATTTTGTGTGTGAAGACTTCCTTTGACACTAATATTCAGAGTGAAGAATTCCAGAAGGAAAAAAATTCTCTCTCAGAAGCATCCTGGCTCTTGAGACACGGTTCTACCACGCATACTTCAACGTTTTCCAAAATGTAAATGTCTCACTGCTCTCTGAACACCTCCATGTCAGGCCATGTTCAGTGCAAATCAATGCCTGAAGAACACTGGTTTAGCAAGGGAGATGATGCCTAGAAGGTGGAGCGAACCTCGATGTTCATTCCCAAATGCGTTCTGCTACCCAGAATAATCTGCTCTGATTTTTAGAAAAATTCAATAATGCAGGTCATCTAACCAGACACCATTGGTAGTACTAAGATCTGAATCAATGAAGTGTTGCCAACCTGGCCACCACTGACCATCAAAGGCAAATCCAGGACATGGTGTAGCAGAAAATGCCCACCACCCCCTCCAGCCAGTGTACTTCAGTTTCTCAGTTGCCCAGGAAACAGTTCCTGCTTCAGATCCAGTTGTTCCTGCATCTTAGCAATGGCTGGTCACTGTGATGCTTAGCTGGTCACCATGATGCACATTGTAAGAACCAATCCCCAAAAGACAAGCCATTCTGCTCTGGTACTTCCTGCTTGTTTATTCCATATAAGCCCTAGACCACCAGGGATCAGGGCCTGATATTCTGGGAATGATCTTGATCAGTGCCTGTTGACGTAAATAAATCCGCCTGCAGATCCTGGGTGTCATTTCTGTGTTTCTTCTTGCAGTTGCAAAGTTCCTTGGTCTATCTCAGGAAACCACACACCCAGGAGAAAGAGATGGCTCCATGGTGAAGTGCTGTGGAGGGCTGGTCTCCAAACAGGGGACCTGCAGTCCAGCAATTCTGCACATGTATCTCAGAACTTCATTTCCATTTGTAATCAGTCCATTTGATGGCATTTGTTATCAAAAGAGAAATCATAGCATACTTACGCTTTATTAGTATTGCATATCCCAACTAACCCAGCACCCTGCCTTCTGTCTGCCATGCCTCATGTCAGCGTTGAATTTCTAACATGTCCCAGGGAAGGCAGTGATGTCACCGAGTCTACAGTGGCTCCTACACACCTTCGTGTGACTTCCTCGTAGTGTCATCCGTCGTGATTCACCTGTGCCTGGGACAGTAGCCAACTTCATCTACAGCTGCATTCACTGACACAGTTTTTGAGCAAGCACATCAGCCCCTGCACCCGGCTGGTCACCAGGTCCCACCCACTAGCCGAGGAGCCATGCTGACATTTTACCTGCAGAGCGCTCTCAGTGGGAGAAGGTGTTGTCCTGCTTTATCTAAACAGACTGGCAACACGGAGGCCTGAACTGTAGAACCTACCACCAAGCTCCCGGATTAGTGGTCGTTCGTACTAATCAGGCAAGCAGAAGTAAACTCGAAAATGGCAACGGGAATCATCTTGGAGAGAGCTCTGACTCAGCCACATACACATAAAAAAACCACAGATGGTTTGATCCACCAGCTCCCAAACATCTTCTGTTCATTATGTTCTTAGCATCTCAGGAGTTTTTGTGACGCCACTAGAGAAAATTTTCCAAATACGCAGGAGTTTCACTTACTGAGTCATTAGTTCCCAAAGAACTTACAGATTATCCATTTCCTCACAACTCAGTAACCACTTGGAAAATTAATACTCAAAAATTAAAAATAAATTTTATATTACTGTATGACACTAACACCTCAAACCTTGAAGCAAGTTGGACATACCATATTTTTTTCTTGTTCACCTTCGGTTTTAGAAACATCCAGAAATCTAGCACTGCGAAATATATATCATCATTGAAAATATGATAGTGCTAAAGTTGAAAATGTGAAGTACTTTGTGCCAGTGATATGTGCCCAGCAGACGTTGAGTATCACTGTTTCACAGGAAAATCTAAAATACTTCACTGAGTTTCCTGAGCCTCCTTGAAAAATTGTCTGAGTCCAAGTACAGGGCAGAAGATATGCAAGAAAAGTCTAGTACATTTTCTCATACAAAATTAGAGGTGAGAAAAAAAATTCCTAAAGACTATGAGAGTCCTGTTAATGAAATTCTGGAGGCAACTTAAAATTCTCAGCCAATCATGGGGCTATTTCAACAATGTAATTATTTTTTTATGGCTAAAATAAATCAAAGTGATTAAATTCATATATTCATAATGATGCTTTAAAAACCTGTGTAGAGATCACTTATACTGAAATACATTGAGGAAAATAACACATATAAATAATTAACAATGTATTGGAAATGTACATAAGTGATTGTTTTTCATTAAAATGATTACTTGTTGGCATATGTTGAAATGGAGAGAAGTAACACTCAAAAATCACAGAAGGAAAAATTAATAAATTTCACTGTAAGTTTTAAACTTTTGTAGTATAATAAACCCATAAGAATGCTAAGATATAACCAATTGGAGAAAAATATTTGTAGTACATATGTCAGAAAGTGAAGTGCTTTCTTCAACATTTATTTTAAAAATCAACACAGAAGCCAGATGTGGTGGTGTACACCTTTAATCCCAGCACTCAGGAATCGGAAGTAGGAAGATTGCCATACATTATAGGCCAGCCTGGGCTACAAAGTAAGTTCAAGACCAGCCTGAACTGCATAGTGAAACCCTGCCTCAAAAAGATTAAAAAAAAAAAAAAAAAAAAAAGTCCTCTGTGGAGATTCTGCTAAGCTTGCCCTTAGGAACAACACCCTACAGACTGTTTCTCAGGCTGAGTTAGTTGGGAGAGATCCATGAGGCCACAAGCCTGCAGCCAGGATCAATTCAGCACCAACGGAGTGAGCCGCCAGCCTGTGGCCGTCCAGGCCCAGTGAGGTCTTCCCGTGGCTGCTGGCCACTGCACGGCTGACTCCACTTCATGAGAAATCCCAAGCAGAACCACCCAGCCAAGCTGTCTTCCACAAAGCATCATAAACACCAGCAGAGGTAATAAACGCTTATTTTTTTTAAACCTCAAGAGTCTGGGGCAATTTGCTAGACAATAATAGATAACACACATATAAAGATATATGAACATTAAAATTCAGTGCAAAATATAAATTAAGCTATAAAATGCTATCCTGGTTTGCATAATTCTCAGAAAAAAAATGTTCCAAAATAAAGCTCAGAGGAGTTCTTCTACAGAATTGGTACTGGTCATAGTTAATATATGGACCAATTAGCATAACACATTAAATGTAGGCTTCAAAGTCTTGTTTTCTTCATACATATATTATTCACTTGTGTGAAAACAGAATATGTTCTTTCAAAATAAAAATTCGATCAAAAACTATCAAATGTTAGCCATAAGATGTAACATGGATTGACAGCAATAAACTGCTTTTCACAGTATGCATGCGTATTTTTGGTTCGTGGTCGAGTTTTTGGTTTTATTGTTTTTGTGTTTTTTAATTTCTAGAGTGATCCTCGTACTTTCGCTGGAACCATCTGGCACTCCTATTTCCAAACATGCCTTGGAAGCTCCACTATGGAACTTTGCAGGGAGCTATGCAAATAAGGTCAGGTTTAGTTAAAGCTACAAATGACAATTGATGAAGACGTCAGTCGAAGGCCTTCTATTTGCCAAGTCCTGTGTTCAAAGCTTGAAACACAAAACTCTGTCAAACGTGGATTTTAAGAAAACTTTAAAGAGTCTGAGAACTGTTCTCAAGCCTCAAGTCACTGATCAATTAGAGAAGGATGGGAAGAGGACCAGAGTGACCGTGACAGGCCACAAAGAATTGAGATGACCAAAGTAAGCAAAGGTCAGTGAGATCTGTAAGATTTCAGGCTGAAAAGACACTGGAGGTCCAATTAACAGCCCCTTTCCACTCCTTATGTTAATTGTGGAGTTAACCTCAACCCTCAACTTGCGTTCCATGGGGTGATTTGTATTAGTCCCAGAGCCCTGATAATTACAGAAATTATGTTTGGGAAATATTTATAGATAGCAATATATAATAAGCCACACTATTGTTAATGTTTTAAACCTTTAGACTTCAACAAAGAGGGAACTATTTGGTAGATGCATCTATATCCTAAGCCCATCAATTCCCTCTCTAAGTATACAGCTTAGAGAAAATACTCTTGCATATGCACAAGGCTACGTATGGAAAGTACTCTGCACTGTTGTCTGTAACGGGTAATATTAGAAACACTGATGGGCCCTGTAATTCTTTCACTCTATGCATGGCCTTATACTATTGTGTTATGTTTGATATTATTGTATTTGAAACTATGCTCAACTATAGCAGAGTAAGAGATATGGTGTTAGATACTGTTGATGTCCAATTGACTTAATGTAAAGTACTGTGTTGCCTATGTTGTCCTCTTCTGATCTGCTCTGTACTGTCCCCTTTTGTTTTATTCTCTTTCAAAAAAAAAAAAAAAAGAAACACTGATGGGAAAATAAGCATGGGTTCTTCCATTGCTCTTCATTTTAGCATTTACTTACTTGCTCCTGTTTTGCTTATTTTTCTAATCATCTTTAGAATCAATTAGTCTAACTCTAGAGGAAACATTCGCTGGTATTTTTATTAGGCTAGCCTATGTTTATATATTCTCTTAAGAAGCTTAACATTACTATGAGGTTAAGCCCTTCTACCCAAGAAGGTAAATTGGCTTCTGCTCATTTAAGTTTTCTGGATTTTGCTTGTGTGTTTGTCCTCTCACAGAGTCAGACCGTGGCTGAGGCAGGGCCTGGTCCTCAGAGGTGTAAGTGGGCACACCCCCCAGGTTCTGTCCATCTGAGTGACAGGTTTGGGAGACAAGGCATGCCCTCATCTGGACCAAGGGGCAACGCTTGGGAATGGCTCTGGATCTAGCAGGAAAGACAGACGCTGCTCCTACCACCACTGCTAAGAAGGAGGAGTAAAGCTTGTTGCCGTCCAGGGAGACCTGACCACAGTCACCACGGGCTTTTTCTCAAAGCAAGCCAAGTGATGGAGTGAGTCAGGTGCCTGGCAACAATGTTTGCAAACCAGGGCCCAGTTTTGCCCGATCATCTCCCCGTGACCCATTGTTTCACCGGTTCAGGCTGAAACTTTATTCCTTACAACTGAAGAGGGGGCGACACGGCTACCATAGCATCTGCAATTCTTTTGGAATTTCAGGTACAGCTCGAGGCCACTGTCACAGAATCATTTCTGGCTTCTGTCATCCCACTTCATCCAGAAGAAAGACACAATGGGAAACGTGGCAGCCCTGTTCTCCTTCGGGGAGGGCGCTGAGCAGTCCAGAAGCAGCACTTTCTCTGGAAGCTTTTTGCCTTTTTAGCGGGATAGGTCTTTGCTTCTGGGTGTGCAGTTAACTAACGTACAGGAAGATTTCAGCTCGGGAAGAAATAGCCTTTCCAGGTCTTTCTTTCCACCTACGAGATACTGCTCCGCTTGTGTAACACTCCTGACAGCAGTGCTTCTGATATGTCCTTTCTTTTTTCTGAATACAAGGATCGGTCTCCTGGTTACTGCGTGCCAAGCCACAGACGCGCGTGGTAACTGGTTAAACACATAGAAAGGACAGAAGGCATGAACCAGGAGCCGCTGCATTCAACCAGTTTCAATGTGTGCAACCAAAAGCCACGAGAGAGCTTTAATGCAGCTGGTGTCATTCATTTCACAGCTCCTGCTACTTACTGCAGCTCAGAAAAGCCTGCAGAGGCGCTCCAGCCTCCCAGCGGGGGGCCTGCGTCGCGCAGCGGGGCTCCGTCTCCCGGTGGAGCCTGCTGTACCCCGCTTCCCAGCCGAGGCAGCAGCCTGGCTGCGCTCCAGGGGCAGCTCCTCGCCGCTTCCCTCTGCGGCAACAGTACTGCACGGTGCGGCTCCGCCTAGCCCTCCCAGAAAGCCGGAGACATAAATTTTCCACCCTGGAAATAAAGCCCATTGGTGAATGGAGTTCACTGTTACCTTTAATACTAGGTTTCAGGGGTTGCGTTAAACGTCGTATTACGTATTCCGGCGACGGTGTCTCTCTCGGCAGTTAGTAGCCTTGTTTCTCTTCATATAATCTGGACTGAGTGTCACATTTGCATAACACACACTCCCTGGGTGCGTCAGGGTCTGGGGGAAACTGCTGACCCCTCCGGATGCCATCACTTTCTTCTGCCTGTCATTAATAAGGCTTTTTTACATACTATACCTGACTTCTAGAGTTCTGTATCAGAATTTATTCTTCATTCTGCTCCTCTTCTCTCATTTTTTTCCTCTTTTTAGTCTTTCCTTTTGATTTCTAAAGGTCATTTACTAACCTCTGCATCAATCTTCTGCAATTAATATATAATATATATATTAGTTGATAGAATTAAATTAAACCGTCACAGGTGCACGGGTTTCACCCTGAGGTTTGTGCACTGCAAAAGTGACAACATCTTTCTCTATATGGGAGCGTAACAGAATAGGCAAACAAGGAGTCTGTTTGCAGCACGGGTGAAAAAAGAATTTCCTGAGAAGTAACTCGTGCTATGGGAATAAAAAGTCAAGATGTACATTTTAGTACAAGACTGGGAGCCATAAGTCCTAGACAAAGGGCTGCAATAAAACAGTGAGGATTGTTAAAATAGCCAGAGGCTTGTGAGAGCAGAGACGCTGGCACTAACGCCACCAGCTCCAAGGCCTCAGAGGATGACACCCTGGGGTCTCACGGCTTTGGCTGCCCATGGTGCAACCTCCAGCAGGAAAGCACATAGGTCAGCAGAGCCACCAACTGGCAGAAGTGACCGTGATAGATGTGTTTATTGTCCTACTGTCTAATGCAATTCATTAGAAAGGGAAAAGGTTTACTCGGGCTCACTGTTCTGGTGGTTCATTGGCCTCCAGGCTTTGGGCCTGGGGCAGAGCAGCACAGCATGGTGGGTGAGCACACTGGAGCAGCTCCCACCTGGTGGCCAGGAAACCCACAGAGACAAGGAAAGGGCTCAAGGTCTCACCCTGTCCTTCTATTATACGGACTTCCCAGAAAGTCCCACCTCTGACACTCCGCGCTATTTGCCAGGCAGGCATTTGTGCTGCTGAGCTAAACCCCCGGCCCTATAATAACCTCAAACCAATTATTTTTTGTTTTGGTTTGGTTTGGGATGTTTTGCTGTATTTTTTGTTTTGGGTTTTTTGGTTTTGTTTGGTTGTTTTGTTTTGTTTTGTTTTGTTTTGTACCGGGGATCAAACTCATGACCTTGAGCTTGCCGGGCAAGCGCTTAGGCCACTGAACTAACTCCCTGTCAAGATCCAAACTGTAGCAACAGATGGACATCAGTGGTCCTCTGGAGATGTTGCCATTTTTAGCTCCAACAGCAACAGGGACTACCATAGTATCAAGAAATGAGGAGGAAATGTCACCTAGGACTCATCATGGGAAGATAAGAAGGACCAGACTATGCCTTCATTACTAATCATTATTATCCCAGTAGCTAGCATAGGACCTGGCACATAGTGGGTACCCGTGAAATATTTATGGAATGAAACAGAAATTATTTGCATTGCATTTCAACTCTGGGAATCAACTCCAAAGGTTGTTTTGAAAAATACATGAAGGGAATATTTGTGAACACTTAAAACTCTAATCAAGGTGACTGAGAGCAGTTTGCAGAAGGCAGAACTGCCATTTGATTGCGAGCAGAATCCTAATCAAGTACATCAGACTTGTGTTTGGAAGAAAAACCACATGAATAGAAAATGATCAGCCTCGGAAGCAAAAGGAAAAAAAATAGGATCCCAGAGGAGGAGAATGTTGACAAATAATTATGCAAGTGTTGCCTAGAGGAAAAGAAATTCTGATTAAACACTAAAATTTTGAATTTCTTGACAACACCATCTCTAGAGTGTCTCAATCTGTCTTAGCCGGGAGGCACTTATTGGATGGACTACTCCGAGTGTTGGATTCTTTTCTCTACCAACTCCTGCCAATCCAGGCATTCTCATCTCTTGACAATTGTATTCCAATCTAGAATTAGACAAATGGCTGGTAGGAAAGGAGCTTCTGAGAGCTTGAGGAATACCAGGCCACCCAAAAGGACACTCCAATACAGTGGGCTTGAAAAAGGAGATTTCTGGGGCTGAGGACTATGACTTGGGAATGCCAACATGAATGACATGCATTATAGAAAGTGACCAGGGACCACTGCCTTGACCTCTGCTTTTGCCTACATCACCTGTCTCTCTAGAATGAGAGAAGAAAGATCACAGCCATTGCTTCACAACCAGGAGTTTGTAATGAACATAAGAAACTTCTCAGAGTCCCTAGAAACATGTAAAGAATTTCTAAATTTTGGGTTTTTCTAAAAAGGAAATAGAAGCAGAAACAAACAATAAATTCATTTTGTGACTGTTGCTGTGACTCTGTTCTTTTGGGCCAGTGGCTATGGGAAGCGCTGTTCAGAAAGATTCAATGTCAGCGGTCTCCAAATTCCCAAATTCATCTTGTTCATGATTACCTTGGTGCTTCTGAAGCAGCCGACTTTACAGGTCACCAGCTCTTCACAGAAACTCTTCTCACCAAGCACAGGGACATGACTGTACTCCGCGTCTCTCTCTTGCCACCTCTCCAGTGGCCCCTCCACTCGCTCTAACTTCCCATCTTGATACTCCCTCTCATCTTGATACTCCCTGGAGTTTCCATGTTCAGGTCTTTTATCTCAGTCTTTTTTCCTCCAAACTCCCCACTCATGCTGAGTGTTCCAAATACACTCACCCAGTATTCCCTTCCCGAGCAGTGCCTGGCTGGAACTCTACCGTCACCTACACGTGGCCACAGCTAGGCCCCGCCGGCACGGAACTCGAGATGTACACACCGGACAGAACTACTGACCACTTATGTGCCCATGGCCTACCACTGCCTGCAGTGAAACAAGAAAAACATGTGCACTTTGTATTCCAAGGAACAGGACTCAGAAATCAAAGCAGCCCAGATATAAAGGGAAATCACTGCTTCCGCCTTGGATACAGAGTGAATTTAAGGATTCTAACTTCTTTTAATCTCTCCACTAGCTCCAACCTCTTCCATGGGTTGCATTAGTTCTCACATAATCTTTTTATTTAATTTTTTGGTGTCTTAGTCTATTAATGCTACTATAATAAAATATTTTAGGTTAGGGAATTTATAAGTAATATATTTCTTACAGTTCTGCAAAGTCCAAGATCAAGGTACTAGGAGGTTTTTGAAGTTCTGCTTTTGGCATCTGTAACAGCTGAGACACTGCGTCAAGTTAAGAAGTTTAGAAGTTTGAGCCACTCAGCAGGGGGCCAGGGTCCTCACTTGGTAAACACCCTGAGCCTGTGCAAGAGGAGGGCAGGGAGATGCTGTGAGTGCTGCCCCTGCCCTGGAGGGGGTGGTGACCTGCTTACAATATAAAGGAGAAGATGCTCGCTGCTCCTTTTGCTCCTGTTGCTTTTGCTGTCTTCTGCCACAGTGAAGTGTTGCCCCTGTGCCAGGCCACCCTGTCTTGGAGTCAGCTGATCATGGACTGAAACCTCCACAAATTGCAAGCTAAATAAACCTTTCCTCCTTTGATTTTGGATGTCGGGTATCTTGTCTCAGCAATGAAAGAAAAATAACTAAGACAGTATCCAAGATAGCGCCACTAGCCACATCCTCACCTGATGGAAGGGGAGAAAAGGAAAAGCTATTTCCCTTGACCCCATTTATGAGAATCCTCTTCCCATTACTAGGGGTGGAGCTCTCGTGACATAACCACTGACTAAAAGCCCTGTAAGACTATTGCATTATTTGACTCAGCTTCAACACAAATTTTGCACAGACACAAATATTCAACCTATAGAACATGGTAAGAAATAGTCATGGCAATTTCAGGACTCAAATGTACACTCAAATTACCAAAGAAAGGGACTTCTCTTCCTACCACCATTGAACAGAAGGGAAGGGTTTTAATCTGATTAATTGGAGTTAGCATCTCTGTCAGCCATATGGTCACAGCAGTCAAAGAAATGCTATGAGCCCTTGGCTTAGGGCACAGATATCAGCTGATTCGTGAATTGGTTACTGTAGCAAATGACACTGAACTGATGTAGTTATCATAACTAGCTTAGCCCAACCTCTCAGCAGAGCAGGTGAGGTGGTCCAGCCCACCAAGAATGTGGCTGCTACATTGTGAAAGAAGAGGGGAATGGATGCTCCAAAAGCAATTAGTCATCTTAGGTGTGTCTTGTTCTTTTAGAATACAGCGAAAAGAGAAAAACCTTAGAGCCAAGTTCCTCAGACAGCTAGGAGCTCACTCCTAACGTATTTTAACCAGTTCGATTGATGTGATTCAAAAGTGCATCCTTTATTTTTCTGCAGGAAATATGCCGAACAAAATTTAATCATGCAGTGACAATTTGAGGTCATCACGATATCAATGTATGATTGTGCCAACCGTGATACAGTGACTGGTCCCAGGAGACAGTGACCTATGCTTGTCGTCCCATCAAATGACTCCAGGGCTGGGTGCACTTTAACAAATTGAATCTACTTTTTATGACTTTTCTTTCTCTTCCCTTTCTCCAAATTGCTACTTCTAATCTACACTTGGAATTGGGAACCAGATAATGAAGCTTTTAAAACTGCCTACAATTTAAAACTAAAAATGAAATTGCCTAGGAGGAAATATGTCAAAATGCAAACCCATGGTTACCTCTGGGTAGAGACATTAACTTTTTTTTTGCTTCCTCATTATTTTTCTGTTATAATTAAGAGGAATTTTATAATTGCGTATACACACCTGCAGAAGTGAATAGGATTTGAGCGATGCCGAAAGTTCTCCAAGTAGAAGAATGTCCGAGTGTTAATTCTTAGAGTCTATGACTGCTCTCCTATACAGCTGAAGACCTTGTCACCGGACGCCTGGTTGCTGGTTTGCTCTGACTTAGGAGGGCTCACACTTGAAAAGAGAAAAGTCAGAATGTGCCAGGGGAAAGGGCAGCAGCCAGTCTACCTACCCTGAGGGCTGTTCAGGCCAAGACTGGCCCTCGCCATTACCAACAGGAAAAGCCAGTCTTGCCCATGCCCTCGGGCTCAGACAGATGGAAGATGATGACTCATTGCCGTGGAAACTCGGAAGCAACCACTTAATCACTGACAACGAGAAAGAACCTGTTGGTCACAAGGCATTTTTCTTCCCACAAGGAAACCATGCAGAGACCCACACTATATATTGAAAGTTGATTTTGGCAGCACTCAGCTAGAACCAACCATGCAATGGCATCGGGATAAAATAGCCCAGCACTGCCACTCATCAACACACTGGACAGTATCTACTGACCCCCCAGATTGAGGTCTCCCCATTCCAAGCTGCGCTTCTAGAGACCAAACTTCTCCACGACTCACCACTGCCTTTGTTTCACTACTGAACAGTGGATAAGGAGCCGTTCTTTCTTTGAATATGTTACTATCACAGGCAATGCATGAAGCTATTGCAGGCATTACTGTCTCTTTTCACAGTACATCTCCAGGACAGCAGCTTTCAAGCTTCAGGGACAACTTGTCATGAACCCCTATTTTAGAGACCTCCTAACTTCTAGGAATGGTGGAGGCCAAACAGAAAATGGCTCAAGCAAGTTTAAAACTAAACTCATTGCCCCTCCTGAAGCTCTTCCACCCAGACAATGTGTTCCCCAAACTGCCTTGTTCAACATTAACTGTATCTTTTTTGTGTGTGTTTTTTTAAAATTTTATTTTAAAGAGAATAAAGCAAAAGAGGACAGAACAAAGCAGATCAGAACAAAACAATGTAAGCAACACAGTACTTCACAACAAGACAACCGAATATTAACAGTAGTTACCATAATGTGTCTTTCTTTGAAATAGTTGAGCATAGCTTCACACGCAATAATATCAAACATACCAAAGTAGTATAAAACTATTCAAGAGAATGAAAGAATTACAGGGCATTCTGAACCAAATAACAGAAAATGATCAATGGCTACTATAATATCTCATTTTCCATAAAAAATTTGTTTTTATGGAAAACAATATCACACATATTAAAATCCAATAAGACACAACATGATAGAACCGATGGTAATAGAAGAACAAAAGCATGGTAGGACTTCAAAGCAAGATGATATTAAATCAGCAATGGCTGCCATAATGTCTTTTTTTCCTCAAAATAGCTGTTCATACCATCAGACAATACAAAATCAAACAAAACAGAATAAAACCATTCCAACTGCTGAATGAAAACATTAAAAGGTTTCAAAGCAATGTAATGGGGAATCATGATTACCATAAAATCTTATATACTCTTACCAACTCTCATACTAGGGAGACTATACAGTATTTATACATGTGAGTTTGATTTATTTCGCTCATGAATATGGTCTCAAGTTGCATCCATTTATTTATAAATATCTCAATGTGATCATTCTTTATAGCTGAGCAGTACTCCATTGTACTCCACAACTTTTTATCCATTCCTCAGCTGATGGGTCCTTAGGTTGTTTCCATGATCTGGCTATTACAAATTGTGCTGCTAATTAACTGTATCTTTAATCCCTCTCTGTTGGTTCTCCATATTGCTGGGGATGCCAAACCTTGTTTACTCCTCCTTCTCAGGGTCTCCCCTTCCGCCACTTTCCTCCCGTTCTCACTGCCCCACTCTGGTACCTCAGGCAGGGCTGTAGCTGTAGTCCAGCAGCTGATCCCCTTGCCTTCTCTCTCTTCCCTCCTGCTCTTGTTTGCATACTTTGCCCTGTTAATCCCCTAAGAACTTTCTCACTGGAAACATTCAAGGCCTCCTCATGACGCAGAGCTAAGTTCAAATGCCTTCGACCAGAACTCCGAGTTCTCCCCAATGTGGCCCGTGTGTGTTACACTTCTGTTTCACTTTCTGTGACGCTTCAGCAGGGCTCCTCCATCTCAGTCTTTGTCTACTCACCATGGACAAAGGTAAAAGTCAAAAACAAGCGATGCTTATATTTCATAACGTTATATTCTCTGATTCTTCTCAGAGGGAAAGCCTCTTAGAAACCGGTAACAACAGATACAGCATGCAGACTTCCACTTCAGTGGTTCATTTACCTTTGTTTTCTCCAGTATATATTTGCACAGATGCATGTATTCAGTGTACCTTCTTGCCTTTGTGGACGTGCCCATTACTTCTTACTGTAATGAGTCCCACAACTTTATATTCAAAATTTAAGATGAGCTTTGGAGATATATTTAAGGTACATACACAAAACCCAGCAATTCAGTTTCTAAGAATAATAATAACAATAGCTATGCATTAAGTGCTTTACCATCTAGCCTAAGCAATTTTCATGTTATTTCATTTAACACAGAATAAACCTAGGAAGCAAGTGGTACTGTTTCCATCTTTGAGCTCAAGAAATTGAGCTTACAGAGGTTAAGTGATTTACACAAGGTTGCATAGCTAATAAGAAACAAAACCGGAATTTAGCCTCCAAAGTCTTCACCACTGTTACCTGCTTGTATCAGAAGTCTCAGTGAAAATAGTCTCACAGATTTATTAAGAAAAGAAAGTTAAAAAAAAAACTACAAGGGAGGAAAGATGCATACTTCAGTATGTTATTTATAAGTATTTATCCACAGAACTCAAGCATGAAATAAAGTATCAATAAATTATGTCAACCTACGTATGTCCCATCATTATCAGTAAATACATAGTAAGGTTCTACTTTAGATGATGATAAAAGATTAATGACTTTTTTGGCCTGTGAAATTACAGACACAGCCAAGGTTAATCAAACACAATAGGGCCTTGTGCATTTCTTTGAATTTTGCAGAACATCAGATCATCCTTTAGGGAAAAAAGGAAGAGCTAATCTGCCTTCACTCAGAGTCGATCTTCACTGGTGCTAAGCTGTCTCCTCTCAAGCCAAAGGGAGCTTGAGACCAAATTATGTAACCTAGACAAGGCTCAATTCTGGAATACTCTATTAAACGGAGCAGTGTGTAAGTGGGAGCCCAGAGAGCTGATGGTCTTAGCCACTGCGCTCAACCCTGAGACGCAACTTCGAGGTGTCAGAACTCCGGACTCTGCCAGAGTCCCCAACCCAGGGCAGAAAAACAAGCAGCAGGACCCAGGAGCAGCACAGGGGCCAACAGAGAGCTGGGGAATGGGAAATGGCCAAGCGTGTTTATCACCAAGTCATGATGGTCACTTCATTTAAAAGACGGATAGTAACATAAACAAGATCAAGTCCTTACTGGACCTCAGATTTTACCATTTTCCTCTTTTCCTTTTCCTCTCTCAGCTTCTTGTTATCGGTAGGAAGACCACTTAGCTTCTAATCAGGCTTTTTCATCCAGCCTCCGATTCTCATTATCTCCGGGGCTGTGTCTCCGAAAACACAGCCCTAAAACGCTTCTGAGCAGGAAAAGCTCATTTGCACAAGAGTAATGATTTAGTCCTGTGCACTTCTAATTTGCATAATCCTCCTTCCGTAATGGCCTTTGATATTTTTTTCCCTCCAAATGACATGGGTTGGGAGAAAGAATTAAGCAAGCATCAAAGTTCTGGTTCCTGTGTTCTTAGCTATTACGTTAATCTTTAAGATCTTCTCTCCTGTTTATTAAAAATCGGTGACTCATCCAACTTTACACATAAATCCGTATCAAAGTTAATTAAAGTCTTGCTATTCTGTTTGTCTTCTTTTCTTTTATTAATTCCTGGAAACTCGAAGCAGTGCTCTGGGTGTGTTTGTGGAAGAAAGAAGAAGAGAAGTCAGTGATGATAGCCAGGGCGCTGGCGAGGCAGGTGCTACAATGGCACCTAAGCCCGCCTGGTGGAAGAAGGAGCCCACCCCTAGTGAGCCAAGCAGATGGGCAGGGGACCCCCTTGGAATAGAGGTCGCCCTGATTCTGCCCAGAAAGGAAGAGGTTGGGGTAAGAGGTAAACGGTGGGGAACAGAACCCTGGTTGGTGATATTGTTCTCCTCCGTGATCAAGAAAAGCCACCAATTATTTTTCCCCCACTTTAGTTTTTTTAAGACGGGGTGACCTTGAACTCACTATGTAGCCCAGGTTGGCCTTAAACTCATGGCAATCCTCCTGCCTCAGCCTCCTGAGTGCTAGGATTACCACCAATTTCCCTTATAAATTGACTTTCCTTCCTTCCCGGAAGTTTATTTTTTAAATATCATGCAGCTTTGCAAAACTTCTGCTGGAAACAGAAACAAAGAAGGGCAGGAAGGAAGGCAGCTACCACGTGGAAATTCTCATGTAGCAGGACCTTCTGGCATGTGATTTTCTCAAAGTTCAGTGGGACACACAGTGACGGCCCAACAGGGGCACCGGGGCTTGGTCTAACACACTCAGTGAGAGCTGGCAGCCAGCGCTCCAGCCCCCGGATTTTATTGCATATTGATTTTGCTTTAGGAGGTTTGTGTGGAAATCACATAAACCAAACTTGGAAAACTAATTTTCCCGAAAAACTGCTCTTGAAAAGTGTTGGGGAATTATCCAATGTATTTTCTTATTTTCAAACACTAGTTTCACTAATAACTTTCTAAAGTCTAAAGAAAATGCTACAGGGAAGCTAAAAAAACTTGAGCTTATGCACAATAATAAGTCTAAATCACTCTGGAGGGGGGCTGTTGAAGTTTTAGGGAATAATAAATTTATGTCACATGGATAACTTGAAGTTACTTTTTCTTGGAGTGGGGTGGATAGGGTCTCTCTATGTAGTTCACCCAGGCAGGCCTCATCGATCCCCCTGCCTCAGCCTCCCTAGTGCTGGGATTACAAGCATGCACCACCATGCCCTGTGAAACTACTTCTTATGACGTTGCATAATTGCATGTTGCCTGAATGGGGATCATTTGAAGTTTCCAGAAAAATCTACAACCAAGAAGGTAATATTGCGTTTAACCCAGACGGGAAGGCTGACATGGACACGCCAGCTCCCTACAAGGGTCCCCCCATATTGAGAACTCTGGGAGCCTCCACGATAAGCAAGGGTCCGTCCCAGTCGAGTCCTCCTCTGCGCATGCCCCGCCCTCTCCCGCAGACCCCTCTAGAAGTTTAGCCAAGCTGGGCTGGACTCCTCAGGCCTGGGCCAGAGAAGGCTGGGGTCCCCTCTCGTGGGGCTCAGAACGTCTGCACTTGGACCAGCGGCTCACACTCTGAGCCCCAGGGTGAGCTAGAGGCTTCTCTTCCCCGGGGTCTCCGCGGAGCGGGGAGCCCTCAGCGCCGCTGACCGTGGGCATCGTGGGTGCTTAGTGCCCAGTGGCTGCAGACGGAGACGGGGCCGTGCCGTTTGTGAACCTCAGGTCCTGCGCTGGTGAGACAGACTTAGACCTCGCAGTCCCCGCAGGAAGTGCGCCCCTTGGGGTGCAGATGGGCTCTGTGCTTCTGGACCCTTTGTCCTTTCTTCCCAGCTGCTACATTTACGCTTCGACTCCACGTTTTATGCTTTCTCCACCCTCCTCTCAGGAGCTGCCTGAGTTTCCTAGTGGAATGTGTGTGTGCGCACGCGTGCGTGCGTGTGTTTTGCTTTGTGCTACTTAAGGGTTGAACCCAGGGCCTTTGCACTAAGCGACATATTCAGCCTTTTAAAAAATTTTTCCTCTATATTTGGAGACAGAATCTCTCATTCCATTGCACAGTGGCCTAGGTTGGGCTTAAAACTGTGATCCTCCTGCCTGGGCCACTTTGGTTTTATATGAAATAAAATGATAAACTGAAATTCAACATACCTTCCATGAAACACTGATTTTTATCTCGTTCAAGTAAGGTATTTGTTTATTTATTTTGGTACTGGGGATCGAGCTTATGACCTGGTGTTTGCCAGGCAGGTGCTGTGCTGCTGAGCTGTACCCTGGGGCCCCAAGGCATTTATTCTGATTCAATGTGTATAATATAAAACATGCAGAGGAGTGGTGTATTTTTGCAGGGATAGAGCTCGGGTCCACATATAATGTAAAACCATGTTTGTCTGAATTTGTTCAAAGCGCCCTTAAAATAATTAGGAATACATAGTCGTGTGCAGATAGCCCGATAACATCCGGGACATGACTGGTAAATGAGTCCACTTAATACAACAGAGGCACGCAAAACATACTTTTGCAATTTCATTTTCCTAAGAAAAGAGCTTAAAAAGTTGACATTCTTTTCTACATAATACAGTCTCTTTGCACACACACAAAAAAAGTCTTTCAGGAAGAGTCCCACAGAGCAGCAAGATGTTCCACTGCGAGACAAACGGGACCCAGGGCACTGTGACTCCTGGTGACAGATGTCGCTGGGGTCACGGGGGAGCCTCTGATAAAATGGGGTTTTTCTGTCTTCTTTGTCACTTCTGTCTCGTTTTCACTGGTTTCTGTGGATGGTGTTGGTCTGTTTGCCATCAATTCAACGTGTCTGAAATGTAACCTCCTGGTAGAGAGCAAAGCACGTGTCAGATGATCTGCTCAGAGATTTAATCTAAATACAAGGCTGGTTAATCTAACCAGACGCACAGGGCCCTGAGTTGGCCTAGGGCGGCCACTGCCGCACAGCAAAAGCCCTTACCCAGCTGCACGCTTGCATGCTCGCAGCACCTACGCACACACGTACTCCCACACAAACACCACCACCATCAGAGCAGTCAACAAACAGCTCCCTCCAAAACTGTCAAGCAAGGGTCACTCAGCTTCTCGAACTCTGCCCTCCTGGTCAAGGGTAAGGCGCACCCCGCCCTATCCTGGAGCAGCAGGGAAGACAGCTCTCCTCCCTGCAGACTGAGGACCCTGGAACCTGTGCCTACCCACGGCACTGCACCTGCACTCTCCACTGCCTCTGTGACCACCCAGAACCATCATCACCTCTGGCCCCCAGCCCTGTGAGCACAGTCAACAGGAACGTGTGAGAAGTAACAGGAAAGCAGAGGACACTTACAGGCGTGAGCCAGCTGCATCCTTCCAGAGCCCAAGGGCTGAAGTCCGGCTTTGCATGAGCTCTCAGTAACTGCCTAGTAAGGGCTGGCAGAAGCCTGGCAGGCAGCGGTGTTTACTTCATGTTCACTGTCAGGGAAATCATTAACACGAATCACAACGACAAACACTTACACTTCACAGTCTAGGCACTGTGCACAGTGCTCAGCACACTTGCACTCGTGTAGGGCAACGGTTTCCCCAGCGTCTTTTAATGTTAAGATCACCCTAATACACATACTGGTCCCCAGTCCGAGCCTTCAACAAGAGAGAATTCCCGTCCTCCCCATTACCAGGTGAGAGTTTCGTCTTCCCAGCAGGGCATATGCGTGTTGCATATGCATATGAGGTCGACACCTGGCTTTCCCCAAATTCTGCACAGTCCTGTGATTTTAGATCGCAGTAAAGCTTTGGCTTCATCCGGGCACTGCATGTGCACATTTTTAAGTCCCCATCTTGATCACCATCTTATGAAGAGGCTTGTGTCTACACCCCCACCCTCAGGATTGCTTTGAAGCTGATCGCATCCTGTTATTTCACCCGTGGGCACTCCAGCCTGTGTGCCCCTCAGCTCCAGAACAATCCACCCACCCTCCTTTGCTCCCAAAAGCTACGGGAGCAGAACTGAATGTAAACCAGCCGGCGCGATGTTAAACATTGTCAGTAGAGGGCGCCCTCGCTCAGTCCTAGAGGGGGCCGCCGCCTGCTCCCTTCTTCTCTGGAGGTTACCTCCTCACTTAGCGGTGACCCAGTCCCCTGTCCCCGTCAGGGCTTCTCTATTGTCAGTATTGTGTGGTTTCCGATGCTTGGTGAACCCCAGCCAAAACGGAAGGGTTATTTTTTTAGCATTCGGTATAATTCCATTTCCTTACCTTTCCCAGCCTATCAGTTAATTTATGTATTTTCTTGCTTACTTTTTGGCAGTGGTTACCCTAGAGTTTGTAATAGACATTCACAGCTAACAATCCAAGTCCCCTTTTAAACAATGCTGCGCTATTTCACAGCTAATGCAAGCGCCTTATGATAACAAAATAGTACTAATCTCCCCTTCTTAAGCTGTGTCACTGCTATAATTGTTTATTTACACATAAGCTTGCATCTAACATATCATTTGATTATGTGCTTGATTATGGGTGTATTAGATATATGACAGACTGATACCAATATTACACATGTATATCAACATATATCCTATATATATTTTTTGTAGTTCACATAATAAAATGCATTATTGTTATTCGTACATATTTTGTGTTTTGTTTTGTTTTGTTTTTGCAATAATGGAGATTGAACCTAAAACCTGCACACTGAGCTGCATCCCAGCTCTTTGTATATATTTTATTCTGAGAAGGGGTCTTATTGAGTCACTAAGTTGCCCAGCCTGATCTAGAACTTGCAACACTCCTGCCTCAGCCTCCCAGAGACTCAGATTACAGGTGTGTGTGCCCCCCCCCAGCTATTACTAGTTCGAACAAATTCATCTATTACATGAGTTGAGAAAAAGAAAAGTAAGTCTTTATATTATCTTCATTTTCCTTCTTCCTTTATGCCTCCGAGGCAAACAAAGAAGCAGTGGGGCTTTTATTAGGTTTGGCAGGGGGTGGAGTTTGAGGGGTGAGCAGAATGACCTATTGACAGCTTATTGGGGAGACCCTGGCACACGCGCAAAAAGCAGGAAGTTCAACTGGGCCTTGGAAGAAGGCGGCGGAAGTCAGTATGGGAGTGACAAGCCGTCGCTCCACGGCCCAGCGCCATGTTGGGCCTGACAGAGTTTCACACAGGCAGAACGTATCAGTCTTCATTTCTCTTTCACTTTCAAAGACTAATTCTGCATGTCCCGTTCTAGACGGATGGGTTTTTCTCTCAGCACACTCTCTGCTTGTTTGCAAGGCTGCCAAGGAGCCGGATATAATTCTTACCTTTGTTCCTCTGTAGGTAAGCTTTCTTTGCTTTCTCCTTCGGTCTCTTTTGGGATTTTTTTTTTAATCTCTGATTTCCTGTTTTGTGAATCTGACATACCTAGATGTAGTTTTTTGGGGTTTTTTGTTTGTTTGTTTTTGTTTTGTTTTGTTTTCTTACACTTACCCCCGTTTGTGTTCTCTAAATTTCCTGGGCCTGTGGTTTGGTATCTGACGTTAATTCAAGGAAATACTCATTTGTCATTGTTTCACATATTTCTTATGTTTCTTTCTCCTTTTTCTTCTTATACTTCCATTATGTATTTTTATAGATGTCTTCACAGTTCTTGGATATTGTGTTCTGGGGTCTTTTTTTTTCTTTGTATTTTCCCCTTAAACATTTGTTTTGAACATTTCTAATGAGATCTTTTCCTCAGTCCAGTACAGTCTACTAATGAGCCCATTGAAGACCTTCCTCATTTCTGCTACCTTTTGATTACTGACGTTTCTTTTTGGTTCTTCCTTAGAATTTCCAGCTCTCTGTGTTTATATTGGCCATTTGTATTTGCACAGTTTGCAACGTTCAACATCCCTACCATATCTGAATCTAGTTCTGATATACAGTCTATGTCTTCAACAGTATGTTTTTACCTTTTAGTATGCCTTGTAATTTTTTCATTCTAACCAGAAATGATGAAATAGACCCCAAAACTTGCTATACTGAGGTGTTTAGTAGTGTGGTGAACAGGTAGCAGAGAAACTTAGGAAAATATCTATAGTTGTATGATTATTTCTCAATCTTTTAGTAAGCCTTTGTAGATACTGAGGCCCAACAGTGATTTGTGATCAGTGGAGGAGGCAGGAGACTGAATTGCCAGCTAGATCCATTTATTATGTAGTTTTCATCAACTTTTCCAAAATAACTTTAGAAGATATTAGTAATTTCCTACTTTATCAGCAATAGTGAAATGGTGATATAATAATGTTCTCTACTTTCTTTAACTGGAATCTTTATAAAAAAGAAACTTTACATAATAATGATTGCATTATCCTGAGGCATTGTTGTTATAGGAAAGGCAGTATAAGTACTTCTTTATTCTTTTTATTTACCTGTTTTCAGAACCGTAAGGTTCCTTGTATCCTACAAAGTTTGTATGATTTTTAAATTCACATATTTTATATTTCAATTTATTGCAATTATCATCTCAACATACACTTTCCATCTTTCAAAACAAAGAATCCTGTTAAATTGACTCCTAAGTCCTTTTGAAATGAACTTCGTATCCTGTGACAACTTTCTTTCAGGTCCAGCAAGACACTTCCAGCTCATCTTGTTCATTTCTTGTGATTGCTCCAAGAAGCTTTCATCCCCTTTAATGAGAAACGGCATTTAGAAACTATAATTTGATTCTAGAGGCTCATTACTGCTCTTTGCCAGAGCTAGAAAAATGTGACTTTGAAAAGGAAATGTATCATGATTTCATGAAGACATTTCCCATTGAGATTTGTAATTCTAATTCTGATTTGTAACTTAGCATCTTTGAGATCCTCCTTGATTCCTAATGTTATTTACAAAATTACATGTTTTATTTAACCTGCAAAATGCACATAATAGATTCAGAATAATAGCATTATTAATAGTAATATACCTTAATTTACTTTTACTTTAAATCATTCCCACTAAGAATGTATAGACAGATGACTGTGTTTTTAAAATGCTTCATTCTTCTCAGTGTGATTAAGACACAGCAGTTTCATTTTTTTCTTTTCCTTTTTTTTTTTTTTTTTGCTTTTGCTTTTGCTTTGGGTACATAACTGTTTTATTCTTGATTATGTGTGTGTACAAAACACACTATTCTGAAGTTGTACCTAGCTTCTATCCATGACCTCTCCTTTTCCCTATAAATCATTATAATTAATTTCTCATTAATTCTTCACTTTTAAAATAAAAGCAAAATGCATAATATCCTCCTTTCATGAAATGAACAGCAGGATACTGTGTGTAGTATACCTTGTCCTTTTCACTTGACGATACATCCTGGAGATTATTTCATCAAAGAACGGGCTTCTTCTCAACTATGCTGCACTGTCTCCCTGTTCCTAGGTGAATACACTGTAGTTGATTCAACCATTTCAGAACAGGCAGGCAAGTGAGCTGTTTCCAGACTTTAGCTATCAAAGGCAATGCTTTGCAGCTTTCTCCATGGTTCTTTATTATTGTGTCAGGCAGCATTTGCTATGTAGAGCATACTACCTTGAACTTATAGACATAAAGCAGCAGATATTCACCCAAAATTCTGTAGGTCAGCTCTTTGGACAGGACCCAGTCATGTCTCTCTGTGACTCTCATGTGACTGAGGCCGTCCATCAAGCCAGCTGGACCTGGATGGTCTAGATAGCCGTGTATCTGGAGGGTGGCGGGCTGTCGGCCAAGGTCCTCAAGTGGCTGCAAATCCTTCAGGAAGCAGGCTTGTGCCACTTCACACATCCTTGCCACACTCTCAGGACACCAAGCACACTGAGAGAGAAGGCCCAGCATACAAGCACCTTTCAGTCTGCTGCAGGTGTCAGGTTTGCAATGATCCATTGGCCAATATAGGTCACAGGGAGAAGTCCTGTGTCTGTGGGGAAGAAGACGGCAATGCACACATAACAAACAGGAAGAGGTTTCCTATCAGCCACTTGCATACCACCTACCAGGGAACGATAGGGCCAAGGGCAGGCTTGTGGGTCATAGAGCACATTCACATGTAACACTGACAAGGCCCCCTCCGTAGATACTGTACAGTTTCACATTTCCTTCAGCTATAAATGAAAGTGCCTGTTTCCTCATATTATCACTGAGAGAGTATATTTTCAAACTTTCATTTTTTTTCCAATCTAAAAGTGAAGAATGCTTTTTCCATGAAATTTTAATGTCTCTCACTCTGAGTGAGGCTGAGCATCTTTTTATATGCTTAAAGGTCAGGGCTGTGAACTGTCCATATTTCTTTCCCATTTTTCCAGACTAATTGGTCTTCTCTATTTTTATAAGCTCTTTGTATATTAGGAATATTAGCCCTTTGTCAGGGAAATAAATTACACAAATACTTCCCAGTTGAACGTTTCTCATTTGTCTTTTATAGTTTATCACATACATGTAGTCAAACTTAGCAGTCTTTTTTAATGTTTCTAGATTTTGAGCCATTGTCAGAATTTCTTCCATTCCCTAAATATAGAAGGATTCACTTAGGTTTATCTACTATTTACATGAGGGCTGGTGAGAATTGGCAGTTATTCCACTACTCAAAAGTCCACATTTTCCCTACTGATCTAAGATACTATCTTTATTTTAGGTTAAATTTCTAATTGGGTTTGTATTCAATTGATTTTTAAAGTATGACTGATTCCAAGTAAAAATGTTTTGCATATTCTTCATCTTCACCTCTGCCTATGACTAAATCTACACTCTCTTTTGAAGCTGGGAATCAAACTCATGACCCCACACTTGCCAAGCAAGCACTTGTGCTGCTGAGTTAAATTCCTGGCCCCTACATTTCCTTTTAAAACCAATCCCAAGCTGGGGATCTAGCTCAGTGGCTTAAGCGCCTGCCTGGCAAGCACAAGGTCTTGAGTGAGTTCGATCCCCTGCACCAAAAAAATAATACTAATTAAATAAAACCAATCCCAACCCTAACCAGGCATGGTAGCGTACACCTGTAATCCCAGCACTCAGGGCTGAGGCAGGAGGATTGCTGTGAGTTTGAGACCAGCCTGGGCTATAAAGTGAGTTCAAGGCCAGCCTAAACTGCATAGCAAAACCCTGTCTCAAAAAGATAAATAAATACAAACCAATTCCAGCCATCTCTCCGGGAACCCCTGCCCAGTGGTTCAATGGCCAATCTCTTTGCATTAAACATATTTGGGAGTGTGGCACTTGATTGGTCACCTCCTGTGCAATTTAATGTTCTATAAGGATTCCAAACCTCTCACAGGGTTATTTTTAAAGTAAATAATATAGGTAACTATTACAGCATTTGGTATATGAATAATTCTGAAAAAAAGAAAAAGGGGCACCTAACAAGGGATGAGAAAGCAGAGGGAAATGTCTGACATGCATGTGAATGGAGAACACAGAGCTCACAGCAGAGCCGCCCCTGTTTGCTGTGACAGTGTTCGCCCGGTGTCGTGTGTGTGAGCGCACACCAGGAACACACACGCTGCCGTAGTGGCTTAGTCTGTTCATTCAGGGATGTTCCCCTGCAGACCAAAAGGGAGCGTGGTCTTTGCTTGGGGAACAACTGAGACATTCCAATCTGCCAGTTCCAAAGCCCAGTCTAAGAAAAGGACAAAATCCCAAAAAAGCAGAGGGTGTTTCTGTTCAGCTTATACTTTAAGAAAGTCAAAGTTTGAGAATTAAAAACCTGGAGAGCTCAACACCTGAAACACTGAGGTTCCAGTGTACAGCTGCCTCCTCCTGCTTCTCCACCCCAGAGGCCTTCTCATGCCTGCTGCAGGCTCTCTACTCTCAGAGTGGCTCTCAGCAATCAACTTCGCCTTCCCCAAGTTCCAGGCCTAGACCTGCAAGTCCCCCAGCTCAGCTGGTCTTCGATTCAGCACTTTCTACCTCAAGAGTTTGGGTTTCCAGGTGTAAAAGTTGATGAGTTAAAAAAAAAAAAAAAAAAAAAAAACTGCAGGAAGTTGAAGGGGATGGAATGAAATTTTAAAATGCCAAAGTCTTGGAATTCCATTGATGAAATGCATGACGGGGTTGTGTTTGGCATGGGTAAAATTGGAGTTACAGAATTTAAAGCCAGAGATGACTCTGTCATATGTGAAATTTCTTCTTTAATATAAAAAATGATTCTTGGGTCACATGTCTTCAGAAGGCTTTTGAGGAAATTTTGTGGAAGGTGGCAATGTGCTACATCTTCATTAGGGCTTGAATCTCACAGGCTGACTTGGGCACTGAAGTACATGAAATAGGTGCGCTTATTTGTAAATTGTGCTATAAAAAGGGGAAATACTTGATTTTAATGAAGGTTGAAATTAAAGCAAAATTTCTGATATATTCTTGAATGTATTAAAAATAGATGAATTAGTGAGATGGGTCTTTGATAAGCAAAGTTAGATGTTAATGCAAAATAGTGGTGAGTATAAAGTGTTAACCCTAACACTCTTTCAACATTGCTATTTGAACATTCTCACAAAATGTTGAGAAAAGCAACTTACTCTGCACTGCAGGATGCAGTGTTACAGATAATATCTAGATGAACCTCCACAACGTCATGGACCCATAGGTGAGGCTTTTGGGAAGTGACTGAGTCATGGGTGGGTCCACTGGATCAGTCCACTGATGGGTTTAGCAGAGCTCTGGGTGTGGATGATGGACTTATAGAGATAGGAAGAAACAGGTGTGACTGGCACCAACCAATAGACTTGTAGCCTGGATAGAATAAAAAGGGGAAGGAAGGCTTGCTGCTTCCTACCTACCATGCCATAGACTGTTTCCCCTCTGCCATGCCACACAGCCACAAGTGCCCTGACTTGGAGCCGACTATGAACTGAAACTTCCACAAACTGAGCTAAAATAAACCTTTCCTCTTTTAACTTGTAGTTGTCAGGTATTTTGTCCCAGCAGTGGCAAAATGATGCCCTCTGCCTTCCCTTCAACCAGACCTCCTCTCTGGCACAGACCTTGGCCTCTCTTCACAATCAAGGGTTTCACAATCAAGTCTTCACCCTCTGGGCAAAGGTGAATGCAAAGATAGACAAGGTGGTTAGCTAATGGGCAGAATTTTGCAGTGAAGACTCAAACCCACGTGCTGTCATGGCAAGTTCTATTTTATGCCCAGAGAAGACTGAAACCTTGCTTAACTGTTTCAAAACAAGTAATTCAAATGAACCACTTAGTATTTCAGATTTCAAACCTAAGATGTTCTAAATCTTTAATTCTAAAATGACAAATTCTTTTAAAATGGCATAGAGAAAAGATGAGTATTTATCTCCAAGAAAGGGTTTAACATTTGTTGTGCCTCAGATACAATGATGTTTGGCACACATTGGCTGATTTAGTTCTTGTAACCGGTATGTACATCGCCCTTTATCCTTATTTTATGACGCTCGTGGAACTAGTAAATAGCAGGTCCAGGATGAAAACCCAAAGCTCCTCAGCTCAAAACCCTATTGTCACCAAAGCAGTCTGACATTTGAAATGGGCTGTGTTCAGCAAAGCTCACACACAGCAGTCATTTGGCCAAGATTTTATAAAATACCACTGGGTAATGGAATAAAGTGTGTAAGGGCAGCTTCATAATCTTCAATTGTTAACCGCTTACATTTCCCACCAGTAATATTGACAAATATGAGAATACAAGATTTGGCAACTTTTACCATATTTTTTATGGCTTTAGGGGTAGTTCAGGATTTAATCTGATAACTGGGGGAAATTTACTTTAATGTCGCTGGGTGTTACTGATTTTCAAACTAGGTTTAAACATCCCCTTAATGGTCTTTTCTATCGCCTTTCTTGCAATAAAAAATTACCCAACAGAACAGAATCTTTTCTACCTGCACCATAAACAATGCAGCCATCACCCAGGAGATGGCACCAGTGCCGACTGTCTTTTTCATACTGCAGCGCTCAGGTCTGCCCCCTACTAGGGCTATAAATATTTGAAGACTAGCACCTCGTGGCAATCAAATCATGCCTTGCACACTGGCAAACGTATGTATCTGCTTCTTTGCACATAAGGGCATAGAGATCTGTAAGGAAATTGAAGGCTGCTCATGGTGTGCTTGGGGATATCTACCCTGCCCCCAGCCCAGCTGCTGTCCCACTGCGCCAGCCTTCCTTCCCGTAATAGGGAACTGAGGGGCAGACAGCATAAGTGCCACAAGACATACTTGCCAAGACATGCAACAAAACCTGTTTTAGGTTTGATAACCAAAGATTACAGTCAAGAGTTTACCTTTACATGGCTGTTGAAACCACACGACCCTACTCTAGGGGTCTGACTTTGGCACTGGCGTTGAATAATTCTATTTGAACCAAATTCAGAATCTACAATACTTACAGGCTGTACTCAGCCTTTTGTCTAGATTAGCTCTTGTTACCAATTCCGTGCTCTAGAGGTACAGCTTTTAAAACTTAATTATCCCTATGCAACCAAAAGTTTAGTATTTTCTAACTTCACATAGGGAACAGGAACAGAAAACATACATGATTTCAAAGCTAAGTAATCCAAATTGCTGAAAGGAAGATCTCAGGGACAAGGAACAAAGTTGTTCTGAGTGTTTCAAGTGCAGCTGGCCCAAACAGGTTCTCCCAGGACCAACTAGGGCCAAGTTCATTCACCAACTCCCCAGAGCCTCTCATGAAGGTGGTTTACCAACTTCAGTTTTACTTAGCATATATTTATTATTCTATATTCAGTGTTTGGACCAAGGAATTATCCTGTCCAGATGCACACTTTGATGACTAAAGTAAGTAAAATATATTTGAATTTCCACCCAGAAATGGTAAGAGGCTTCCTCTAACCTTCAGTAAAGGTCAGTAGGCATCATGTGAGACTGGCGTGTCGGTGCATTCTGAAGGGCATGAGCCTGTTACATTTCAACAGCAGATCATCAAAGTCTTGAATTGGTTGTTCTAGGAAGTTTAGAGACCTGCAATCAAATTGCAGTTCTCTGTGTATTATAATCTTTCAAAAAAACCTAACAGCTGAAGTGCTAAAAAGCTCTAGTATTTCGGGACCTAACCTGGGAAAATGGTAATTTGCCTAGCTTTCTGGGAGACTAAGGGAAGAGGGTTCTAGGTTCAGGCCCAACCCAGGAAACTTAAGGCCCTGGGTTAAATCCCCAATGTCATCATAACAGTGTGGGAGGAGGCCTAAATTAATGGTCAGTTGTACTTTTCTCTAGTGTGTACCTTAGTCTATGGCCTGTGTTTTGAAAACTATTAATGAACTTAAGTTTAGAAGCCTAGAGTAATTCGGTTACAATATCTGAATCCACACTCCGGTAAAACATTTCCAGTAAAACAAACTGTGAAGCAGCCAAAGAATTTATAGTACCTGGAAAGCAAAATGTTTTTCAAGCGTCTCCTTCACAGTGTAATACCAGAACAGTGTGGTTTTTCCAAAGGTCGAAATTAATTTCCTCAGCACCATACCTGAACTGTTAATCATTACTACTTTGCCCAATGTGGGGCTGCTTATCACTCCTGTGTCATCGGCTGGAACCCTCACACACACACACACACACACACACACGGGTTCCCCACCTTTGCCAAGGTCCTCTGCCTCTAACATCCACACACTCCCCGTGCTAGATGACTAACCACCTTTTTCTGCTGAAAATGTTAACTATTATCTGACAAAGAGAAGAAAACAATCACTAAAGGGAACTAGCAGTAGGGAAGGAATCTCAGGATTAAAGCACAGTGACACTGTGCTATCTTGGGAGGTGCTCTGCTGACATTGCTTCATTTGTCCTCTAGAAAACTCCAGCTGCATCAAAGAGTCGAGTCACCTGCAGCCCAAACTGGCTTGGAGCAAACAGCCATTGTGTTGTTAATGGCATCAGAAAGGGGAAGTCATGTTAATACCTAGTAGTATGTAAACTAGCATCTGCATCAGTGTAGAACTCCCAGTGTGCCTCCTGAGAAACCAGGTGAGGTCTCCCGAGCGCCTCCCTAGCCTTCAGAGTTTTCACACAGAAACTACAACTCAACTTGCTAAGCTCACATCTGCTTGGTCTCTGCAGCATTACTTTGACATAACCAAGTGACTAAACATTCATTTACATTCATGTACAAAGTGACAAGGATCAGAATCACACATCTGGAGTATGCTCAAATTAAAACTGTCCTTGAAGTCTGAAGGCTATAGGGAGGAGGCAAAAGGCAAAGTGAGTTCCCTACAGGAAGCCCCAAGTGTTTAAACGCTGGTGGGAAAGCACCCTGAAGCCTTCGGTTCCCTGCTGTCTGGGTTTCAACTTCCCACTCCACTGTGAGGCACCTCAAGGGCCTACCCAGAGCCCAGACACCTGGCTTTGCTCAGGCGTTGATGCGCTTCTGAACAGGAGCCCAGTTCTAGCAGAGTGCATTTCTATGCTACATGTTTTTTGCTTCACTGGACACTGTTTAAATTTATTTCAAAGTCGCCAGCTGAAAGCACCAGGGAGGAAGGTGGAAACTTTCTTCCTCTTAACTTCTTGATGAGTGCTGTCCAAGCAGACCGGTAAGGCAAACTTTACCAACTGTAATTCACTTGGCTTTGGTTTTGAAGGCTTCCCTTAAGAAAAAAAGAAACTTGTTAATAATAAAACCACAGAACAGGGTTAAATTATTAAGGCAAGCGTCAGTCACAAAAACTAGTGAGTTTATCTCCGTAATTAAAGGATGATGATCCTTCCATACCGAATTCTTTTTGTTAGGAGGCTGGGGATATAGCTCAGCGGCACAGCGCCTGCCTGGCAAGCACAAGGTCCTCAGTTCGATTCCTGGTACCAAAAAAAGAAAAAAAGGAGAGATGCGAATTCTTTTTCTTGCTCTCAAGTTTATCTCAGAAGACATGTGACTGCTTATTATTACCAGAAATCATTCTGATTACTTACTCGAAAGTCCTACACAACTCTAGAAAGCAGCATTCTTCCTCCCATCGCTGCAGAACCTGAGGTGTAGAGAACAAGTTCCAAGCCTAGTAACTTTCAGGTGTCCCGTTATCAGAGTGAGGCGAGACGATTGTCAGGACCGGAAGCTCAGCAATCATACCTGGGAGTGTATTTCCAGGCTGCAAAATTCTTTCAGAATCACCTTCCACACTGTTCTCCCACAAATGACTACTAAATATACTGCTGCTGCTTCCTCTAGAGTTTAACAATGAGGTAATGTGTAGTTTTTTATTCAAAATGCATGTAATCTGAAAAATACCTATTTCGACCCTTAAGTAACTTTGAGGTATTCTGAAATGTAACAAGCCACGTTAACTGTAATCATTAATATATGAATGAACAAAAAACTTTTTCCCCTTAATACAAAAACTCAGAACTGCAGTTGGTACACAAACCCCTTAAAGCTCCTCAGGATTCTGTATCCCCTTCACACCCTTCCCACAACACCTAACACAGTACGCACCAGGTATCTGTAAGCTACACTGAATCAGACTCCCCACAACCCGGCAAATCTTTGTATTCAAACGCTGTGAAAATCCAAACCAGACTGACTTAAAATCATTTGATGACCTGAGGCGGGAAGCAAAGTGAGCAGTGCAGGGCTGAGTCTGCCAGGCTGAAGCCGTCCTAGCAACTGCAGTTAGATGTTGTGGGCTCTACAATCTAAGACGTTGAAAGAGCAGACCTTTGGGAGATCTGTTAACATGAACGCAAGTTTTATTCAAGAGGTAATATGTAAAAACAGGTGAACTCTAACAAAGGAAAATCTTACACGTTATCCACCCTACAGTAAAAAGTAGAAGTGGGTACCACTGATGACACATAAATTCCAACTCAACATTTCTGAATAAAGCTGTAATCATTTGAGTCATTTAACTTTTACAAAATCAAAGTGTGTTCAAGACCAACAGCACACAGGCGCCCCCGCTTACGGGAGGCGCCAAAGATTTTCACTTCAGGCTGAGGGCCTGTCCGTACTTAGATTTGTGACTTGAGACTGAGTATTAATTACTACGAGTTTAACTTGAATTACCTTCATGATAACGTCTATCTACCACAATTATTTTTTATAATTAGAACAGTGTTCATTGTTTATGTGTTCTCCAATTATACTTTAAACACGGTAATCTTGAAAATACTCAAGGCCTCAGTTTGTAATTTCCCTTCAGTGTGATGTATGTTAATGCATATTAAAGGAACTGTGGCTTTCTTCTAAAAATGACTGGTAACAGTACAGATCACATTTTGTTTCATAATTGTGATAAAAGAATCTGTTTCTTGGTAATAAGACAAGAATTCAAGATGATTCGGTCCTTGGAAAATCTTAATGGCAGTCAACTCAGTAAAGTCAGTCACACCTGGAGTCACAAACACTCAGAAATTGCAACTAGCAATGACCGAGTTTCTGGTTTCTAGTTTTTGTTTCTATCTTTTGGTGGTTATTGCTTTAGCTGGCAATATCTGGACTTAAAACACAAGAACATCTCCACTAACTGTCAGATGTTACAAAACTTATACAGAAGACAGACTCACAGAGGCTATAAAGCTGGCATCTTAAGTAACTGCACCCTAGAAATGGGTGCAGGATTTTCTGAGAGGATATTCAGTAACATTTCGCTCAAAAAATAAATGCCCCTACTCTTCCGAGTGTTCCCATTCTTCACTAGGAGACTGAGCAGCTTAACACTTGCTATAAAATCCAACCACACAAACAAACATCGAAAAGGAAACCAACAAAGAACATACTTCTTTTCACAGTTAACAATAAATAAAAGTGCAATAAGTGTTCAAGTAGGGAATGTAGTTTAAAAACTACATGAGACCGTTTGGCATAGGTCATCTCTTAAAGGCTTTCCGAGGGTCCCTGCCACTACTTATGGTGGTCGTGACTGTTTGATTATTAGCTGCTGCTGGCAGTTGCGGACTGGCAGGTCCCCGGCCATTGCTTCTACCAGCATATGACAGCTGGTATCTCCTGGATTCAGGGCCAGTTTGAACACCATTGCCTAAAAGAGAATACAAAACACCATCACTGTTGCAAGAAGCAGTCTATAATAAGCTGTAATACATATATTATTAATACTGATGGGTATTAGGGAAAAACACGTTTTTATACTAAAAAGGTCTTTACAAATGTATTGCTACTACAAATACATCAACTTGATGCTGTATTGACAGGGAGGAAAAAAAACAAAAATGGGCAACAAAATTGGAGATGGAGAAGGGAAAAACCATAGATACACAATGTCTGTAAAAGTTTTAAAAAGAAAAAAAAAAGGCAAAAAGTGTTTAACTACTGCCATTAGGCTGAAATCGAATTACTGTTTCCAAACACAATGTAAACCTCACCCTTTCCAGGCAGTTTCCCACAATGTGGTACCAACTACGCCAAAACATGCCACTGGGCCACCAAAAATGTCAGTCACAGCTAATAATACACGCAACCTAAGGTATTATGACTCTCCAGATGTATCATTCTGAAGACAGGTTCTCAGTGTACCAAAATAACCTGTGTATTTACTGTAAACAATCACTAGATGACAGATTTTTTTTAATTGGTACCAGAGATCGAACTCATGATCTTGCACTTGCCAGACAGGCGCTTATGCCACTGAGCTAAATCCCCAGCCTCTGATTACAGAAATTTTAAGAGGAAAAAAAACCGTATTTCACCTCTTCATGGAGACTACCAAAACTCAGACCTTGTGAATTCCCAGTAATTGGCTCAAATGTTAAATACAGAATGCTTAATAGCTTAATATCAATAAACTGGCTTACATGTATACCTGCCTTCTAAAATCAGTTTACCTGGAGACTCCACTTATTAGTAGTGCATCCTTAGTCCTGCTTTCTATCTACAGTCACTGTTTCTTCCTTTTTTTTTGAGATGCTGTATGGCCCGGGTTGGTCTCTAACTCGGTGGCTTAAGTGATCCTCTCACCTCAGTTTCTTGAGTAGTTGGGATTACAGATGTGCACACCACCTGGCTTCCTCTAGGTCTTTCATAACCCCTTTAATTTCTATACTTCGATTTCACAAACATGCAAAAATAAAAATCTTACCCACTGGTCCAAAGGTACCTGTACCAGCATTACTATTCATGGAATTTGTCTTCTGTTCATTGTGGGCCTAAAAAAAAAGTTTAAGTTCACCAAATGAAGCTTTATATGGTTATAAAATTTATATTACTATTATATCTTTTTGTAATATGAAAACCTGTTTTCAACAAAATTCCTTTTAAAGGTCTGAGTCTATCCAGCTGTTGAGTGAGTCAGGGTTGTTCCCCAACCTTTCCCAGCTCCTGTCAGAACTTCTATTTCCTAACACTACTGGGCATGACACAAAGTACTGTGAGCCCCATAATCTGTGCGTAACTGTGGCATCACACAGCACCTACAGACTCACAAACATATGTAATACTGAAGACTCCTTTGATAACTGCCTTCACTATACTTGACATCACGGGGTCAGTCTAATGATAGAATCAAAATATATGGTCAAATCTGCCTGATCCTAAAAATATACTGCACATTTGGATTAGTTACCCCTTTGCTCGGCTGTCCTCGATAATCTGGGTTGGGCTCACTGAAATTTGGCACTTCTGAGTAAACCATACAAAACCTGGAAGAAAATATAGGGCAAATTAAATGACTTCTGAAGTTCATCAACTTTTCTATAGATAACATCCCTGCCTTATGGAAATAATTTAGGTATTGAAAGAACAAACAAGAGTATCACCTGCTAACAAATGTTATCATTTACAACAAATACTTCCCAAATAATTATGCCCATAAAAACATCCAGTATTTGACTACGACACATAACATGCTCTATTTTGTATTTAAATTCCTTTTTAGTACTGCAAAATATAAATCATGTCAAAGGTCAAGGACTGAGCAACACGTCTTTGTCTGCTTCTCCACACAGGCTGATGCCAGGGAACCGCTCAGGGTTCCAGACAGGTGTCTCCAGCAGTGTGATGGACGTACACTGACCACTCACACGCTCGTCCTGTCCCTCGGGAGCCAGCACTGTGCATCTGCAAAGATAATCATCCAAGGTTAAGAGCGGGCTCTGGTGACAAAGGCAGACCACTGGCTATCAAGCTACCACCAGCTTATCCCGCAGCTTCACACAAAGGCCAGTGACAGGACATGTACCACATTCACAGGGAAGCATTTCCTTAGGTCCTCACCCCACCAATAAGACACCGGAACCAGTTTGGGGAAATCCTTAACTGACCCTGACAAAGAGCAGTCATTAGGATCTGAGGGACCTCCTGCGATGCTACTGACCTCTATCATGTAAACCCTGGTGTACACAGGTCAGGATGGGCTTAGTGACACTACCTAAGGCCTTTTCAACACACAACTCTAGTAACAATACGTAAAAACCCTGAGTTTCCATCTAATGACAACAAAATGTTGGATCAGTTTCTGATTTTTAAAAGCTTGCAAAGTTATTATTAAAAACTCCCTTACAGCAAGTCTCTCTCCCCATTACCCTCGTGCCATTTGTAGCTTCTCTCTCTAAATATCCTCCCAGTGTGTCGGGCATTCACCAATGGCCTGGCCCACAGCTGACACCAAAGGTCTAGGCTATGAGGAGGCGAGTTACCTTTACACCCCTAGCGAGGATGGCTCCTCAGGCCAGGGTGGAGATCTTAGCAGGGTAGCAGTATATGGAAGCTCGCATTGCGGCTGCCTGCACCACACCTAGCCTGCGAATAAATAGAGGACTTCAGTTTTCATGGCCACAAGTCCTCTTCACAGAGTACAAATTCACTCATGCACAGAGAAAAAGAAAATTTGATTCTATGGCCCAAAACTTATGGCTGCTTTCTATTTTGGTGAACTGTTAGAAGGGAGAATGTACTCCAGGTATCACTTGAAAGATGCATGTCTCTAAAGCCTACAGAAATGGTCCTACCAGCCTGGGGTCAACTACTGCTCCTTACTGCTCTTTGCCAGGAAAAACTGACATTATAAGCCACAGGAAATGGTACTGATAGCTGCTGAACTACTCAGAAGACAAGGCCGTCAAACTGTGCGGCTATCAAAAAAAAAAAAGCCACGGAAGCGGTTTACAGCTTGTACCTACCCATCTCCTGCAGACATTAACTGTAACTTATTCCATAATATGGAATGCATTTTAATACTCACTCCCCAATCTTCTGAAGTTCGCCACCTCTCCCAGTATAAAGAGTCAGGCACCCTTTCCACATGGATGCATACCTAGAGGAAAGAAATACGGGGTTTCCGGAGGTGAGTCAAACTCCAGGCTGCAGTTTTTTGAACCGGCAGTCAAGCTGTTTACTACAGTAAATCAAATACAATAAACCGGAAGTCAAGCTGTTTACTATGGTAAATCAAATGCAATAAACCTAGCTTTGATTAACTTGCTACTAAGAAAATTCTATTGCCAATAGAAAATTCATGACACCACTATCTAAACTATAATCCTAGAAAATAACAAAGCATGTACTGTTATAAGCAGGTGACATCTTCAGTCAATTAACAAAAGTAGGGCTTTTAATTACAGAAGTCTAAGAAGTTATTTTTAGTTTTTCAGCCACAGGATATATAAAATCAGCACCTTAGTACTTACTCTTACACTTTGACATGGCCTAGACTGGTATCAATGTAACAGTTCTCCTTATGCCTCCGCAAGGCACAGGCTCCCATGGTACTGCAAATTTGGTAGAATTCAATCAAACTGCTAAAAAAAAAAAAAAAAAAAAACCTGGGAGCCACAGATCTGTCATCCACCTGCCTTTCCAACTTGGCAACTTTCATTACCAACCAGGCTGAACAACTGTTTACTCTAAGTCAGTGTTATAAAATCAGCCCAACGTTTGGTTTTCAGTAGTTTTTCTGTAACACCACGGTAACTGGATGACTTTTAAAATCACATAGCTAAGTAACAACCAAAGACAGCCTTAGTTCGCCATTTAATATAAGGTTAGTAAAAATTCACTAGTTTTACGTTTATAGTTCTCTTGTTAGTGAGGATTATTAAAGATGCTACTCACTAATCTCAAGTTACACAGTTACTTAGGAAGTAAGTACATTAACATTTCCCCTCACTACAGTAAATATTAATGCATATTTGGGGAAAAATACTCGAACAGTTACAACTCAGACATTTAACTGTTACTTAAGAACTGCAGACTACTGAGATCACTTTTATAGGGGCTAAAACATGCCAATATTCCAAATTAACCATTGCTTAGATGTTGGGTATGCCTGTTTTCAAAAGTGACTTTTCTTATTTTGCCAGAATCTAAAACCAGTGTGTTCTTTTAAGTAAGGTACACTTACTTCCATTTTACAAAAGGAGCTGCTGAAGTATGGAGGTATATTTACTTCCTAAGCCTACAGTGAAGTACTGAACAGCTGCTTCAGTTTTGAATTTTTAAAAGTGGTGATCCTCGCTATCTGTACTCCTCAAATACTATAGCTACTAGTTTTTTGACAAATTTTTAAATGGAAATACTACAGAATATGAAATATTTGAAATGAGATGCTGTTTTTAGTGTGTACTACAGAATATATTACAGAATATGCAATATTTGAAATGAGATGCAGAAATACTACAGAATATGCAATATTTGAAATGAGATGCTGTTTTAGTGTAGTGTGTTTTTTGTCTTTTTGAGATAGGATTTTATTATGCAGTTCAGGCTGGCCTTGAACTCACTCTGTAGCCAGGCTGGTTCTGCACTTTCAGTAATCCTCCTGCCTCAGCCTCCCAAGTGCTGGGATTACAGGCGTGCACCACCATGCCCAGCATAGTGAGTCAAATACTTTTAATCACTAGATCACTGGATAAAAGATAATTCTGGGAGAAAGAAAACTTCAATTATGCTAATCCTCACCACACCCGCCTGGGTGGAAATTCTCTTTTGTGTAAGTTAAAGATGTGGAAGTTTAAAAGACATAATTACTGTCATAATGACTCAGTGTATGAAAATAAAATGTCTAAGTCTTGACTGTCATTTCCTGCTTGTCTGATTCTCTGCTTCAGTTCCTGACTGGTAAGGCCTGTGAGATAGCATCAGCCAGCTGTGAGCTCCTCGAGCCAGGCCCTCTGATTCTCGGACCAGCATCGGCTCCACCCACTTTTCCCATAGTTACGATGGATAAACGGTGATCCTAGTGACCAAAGAAACTTCCGGATTCTATATTCAAGATCTCTTCTTGACCTTTTCCTACAATATGGGCAATTTCTTAAATCAGTCTATCAAACAAAAGCGCTAATTATTTGGTAAAGCTGTGAATCTGCCAATTAAATCTTTTGGGTGGACAGGTGCCATTCATGTTCTTCTGCCAAACATTTTCTGGGTGTCATTTCGTTGTGGTGCAACAGTGAACTTACAACAGAAAACAGGAAATCATTTTCAAGAAATGAGCCCTCCAGGTAGCCTTAACTTTTTCTCAGTATAAATTTGACACACGCAGAAAATGCTAAATTCTGCAAGTTTTCATCTATGTCCACATCATCTAAATAATGCAAGTACGAATAAAACACTGGCAGGCTCTCAAATTATTAAAAAGGAGATGGAAAAAACTGAACACCCTCAATTAAACGACTTATTAAAAAGAGAAACTATGGACTATATCAATCTATTAAAGACTGGACTCCCACAAGGGTATTTAAAAACATAACTTGTCAGCCGTGAGGAGAGGGGTGGATCTGGTGTCTGAAAGCAACTGTGTTTGTCCCGAAACTGTGCAGCACTCCAGCACTGCCAAATGAACTCAAAACTTTTTGAATGGCCCCAGAAGTCAGACAACTGCAGAACCTGGGTGGCCTCAGAAGGCACGGCACTTTAGAACTTGGCACTTGGCACTGGGGAGAAAGGGGGGGCCGGCCCAGCCCAAGGCTGCACTCACACTCCTCCCGCTTCGGTGCACACCTACCCTCGGGTCAACCGGATAATATCCCCGGGCTGTATAAGGCCTCCGATCTCATCCCACACGGAAATAGTGATGCTGCCCGTTTTATCTGCCACTTTGCACGATCTCACTTCATGGCCGTCTTTGGTTTTGGTCACGCGTCCTGCGAAGAGTGAGAAACCGAGAGAGGAGGGGGGCGTTAGAGGAGGGGGCGTCCAGCCGTGCGCCCTACGCCTCCGCAGCTGAAAGGTGGCACGGCCGGGCCACGTGGGTGGGGAGTGGCGGGGGAGGGGAGCCGCCCAGGACCCGGGCACGCCGGGCGGTGGGGCGCGCTGCGGACCCCACTTACCTATCTCCAGCACAATAAAGACGATATTTAAGTTTTTCTGTCCGGGCTTAATATCTTTTATGAAAATGGGCAGGTCGCCGAACCCGTTCATAGCGAGGCAGGTGCGGGGACCAGAGCGAGGGGCCGGGGAACCGGGACAGGGCAGGCCAAGGGGCGAGGGCAGTTACTGGGGACCGGGAAGCAACCCTGGCGGCCCTGGGCCGGAGGGAAAAAAAAATTTCAAAATAAAAACACGCAGTACTCGCCCAGCTACCCCGCTCCCCTGTGAGAACAGCGAGCGAACAAAAGCCCCCAAAAAACCCAAAGCAGTGAAGGGAACCCTCTGTCCTGAGTCCCCTTCACACACACACTCGGGCGCGCGCCCTGTCCCAGTCTGGGAAGGGACCGACTGTGACAGCCGCACGGGAGGAAAGACCTAGCGACCGCACACACCGAGTCCCAAACGCCGACTGCCGAACGCGCTGGAGCGGCGGAGGGACGCCCGGGACGCCCCGCCCATTGTGACGACACTAGACGTCGGCACGCCCGCTGCCACGCCCGCCCAGCGAAGGGTCGGGAAACTAAGAGGCGGGGCGACCGACGGCGCCTGTGCGGCCGCTTTGGCTCCTCCCCCGGGGTGGGGAGGGCCACGCCCTCTCAGCCGTCCAATCCGCTGTCTGCTGGGCCCGTTGAGTGACGTCATCCTTCCCCACCCCGCCCCCTTGCACAGCTGGCGTCTCTAGTCTCCAGGGACGCGGCTTCTTCCTGTTCCTCTGCTGGGCGTCCCCGCTAGCGTTGAGCTTGTGGTCACGAGGATCGGTGGAGTTTGGGACTCAGAGGGTACTAAAGTGGGCGATCGAGTAGGAACCGTGTGGCTGGCGCGGGGTCACGGAAAAGGGCGGGATAGTGAAGAGATCCGCGGCTGCGGGACTGGACTTTTGTTTTCGGGCCGGAAGGGAATTTGGGAACGAGTTCAGCTTCCATAATTTAGGCATTTTTAAATTGAGATCCAGAAAGAGGAGGTCGTAAAGAGGCAGGACTTCAACATTGATCAACCACCTTACACTGAGCAGGTAGGCAAGAAGTTAGTTCACTTCCTTTGCAGGCTTCTCGGTTTTCCTTCGCCCGTCCCCGCGGGAGTTTTCTCTTAATTTGCGCCTATTTTTAATACAACCAAAAGGAATTAATCATACAACAGCGGCGAGAGACCCTGCGACATAACCTGAAGAAAAACAAAGAGTTCGTGTACTTGGAGTCAAACCTGGACTTGAACTATGAGAACAACTATGGTTCTCATAACATCTATGGTTAACCTTCCTAACTACACAACTTAATCACCTGGAAAGTGAAACTAGGATCGCTGCCTTATAGAAAGTGAAATTGGATCCTAATTGACCCCTAGCAAATAGTAGATAAGGGCTCAATATTTAACCCTCATTGATTTTCTGTGTAAAAGTAGCCGGGCACACCCAGTAATCCCAGCACTTGGAGGGCTGAGGCAGGTTGATCGTTGCAAGTTCAAGACCAGCCTGAACTGCATAGCGAGACCCTTTCACAAAACGAAAAACAAACAAAAAAAATCTGTGATTCAGTTCTCTCATAAACCCTATATAATGAATGCGAATTTTAATTTCCATTTTGTAAGTGAAGAAATTCACCAGAGACAACATATTCAGAGGGGCCAGCCTGAATTTTTGAATCTAGGAATTCCTCACCCCAGGGTAGGTAATTTTTAGACTAAACTGCAGTGGTGGAATTTTAAGAGTCCAAAATAGACTGAAGAGATAAAATAGCAGCAGAATATATAGTACGGCTTTAAAGCATCCTCAGGGTAATTGCCCAGTCACGGAAATGTTGGGAAGAATGTCAGAGAATTTTGTTTGTCAAAAGCATGTGTCTGTAATCCCAGCAATCAGGAGGCTGAGACAGGAAGATAACCATGAGTTTGAGGCCAGCCTGAACTACACAGCGAGACCCTGTCTCAAAACAAATTTCTCTCCTTTCTAAATGTTTTTAGATAAACCACCACTTCCTAAATATCTGCAAACAAGCAGCGTAAGTATATTACTGCCCTCGATAATTTCAAGAACAATCCTAACATAAATAAGAGATGAGACACTCTTAAGGAAGCAGAAGTTTTCATTTCATGGACAAGCCCTGAGTGTCAAAGACATTGATGTAATACTGGAATGTGGTATAAGGTAATATTATGAGCTTAATTTCAACATGAAAACATGGCATTTAGCAGGGCTGCATGCCAGCCTCGGCCCCCATCTTCCAATCCGGATAAGAACTTTGGATTCTACCATGGCTGTCTGCAGCTCAGTTCCACTGAACTGTCTTCAGAGCTACAGTTGTAAATGTAGGCAAATATTTTCATAGAAGCTGTATTTAAATCAGAGCTTGTTAAAGGTTTGAAGAGCATTTTTTAAAAGATGAAGACTAGATAGGAAGCCAGTTAAGAATGTGGAACAGACTTGCAGCCAAATTTGGACCAAAAAAAAATGTAACCATGCTGAATTCTCCTTTTCTCCAGGAAGAGGATGAGGTAATGCTGCTTAGAACAGTTACAGTGGTATTTTAAAAAGAGGAACCAGAAACTTCTACAGAAGCAGAAGTGAGTACCCAGAGAAGCAGCCCAGCCCTGCCTGATTTACCCCTCTCCCAGAACTCAGCTGAACACCCACTTCCTTCCCTCCTCGGTGGTTCTCAGAAAGGAAATGGCAGCCATGTGCTTTCTCCTCCAAAACTAAAGACAACCTTGAAAAACAAGAGTGTGGCCAGTGCAGGAGCTCTCCAGCTCCAGTTAGATCTTTCAGCTATTCTCAAGACACTCCTTAAAGATGGTGGCTAGTAAAGACAGAAAGAGGGATTCGGAAGAACTATCACTATGCACGTAATACTTCTCTTTAATGAAATAATATGGCTCAGCCCACCTGGTTAGGGCATAATGATTGCACTGCTGCTTTGTCAGCTTATGAGTAAGGTTACTTCACAGTCGTCTTCTAAAGCTGTTTATGTTTTGGGCCGTCTTCTTTTTTTTTAACGGCCACAACATAAACTTAGTGTAAGACTCTTCTTCATGCACTGAATCTCAGCACCACAATGCAGCTTAAGGGAGTTGCTCAGTGAGACCCAGTAGCCTGCAATACAGAAGGACTTCCGCCAGAATGTCCTGGACAGAGAAGGGTCTGGTTGTCTGGGTCCTCATTCATAAAAGCTTTTCTGTGAATTTCCTCCAGCACCCAGAACCCATGCGCATTCCCAGGTTTTCAAGGTTTCTAGTCTTACCAGTTTCACTTCCACTTGTTTGCACTATCCATCTATTGAAAACTATTACACCACCAATAAAATAGCTCACCAAGGAATGCTTGATACCAGAGCAATGTTTGTGTGGAGAAATTTAACAATAAAAAATTAATAACCACAGTGTTCTCACATTATAGAAATAATCCACTGTAACATAATGGACAAAGTCAATAAAACACAAAAAAGGTCTTAATCTTCTTAAAAAGGTTTAACTGAAAGCAGTAACCACACAAATCATGATTAAAAAGCATTCAAAAATCCTTTTAAGCATTTAAACAGAGAAAGTCACTTTTTAGGATAAATAACTGGCTTTAAAGAAAATGTGATTGTATATATCAGTAAGAGAGTAAATTCTTAGCAGTGAATCCCTCCTGCTATATTCCAGGAATTTTACACTTACAAGCACTTCACACTTAATATATTTATAATGTAGGTGAAGTGATTGTTCTCACTTTATAGTAAGTTATGGAGCTGGGATTTAAAAGGCATACATACACGAACTTGTTCTTTCTTGGGTTATCAAAAAGTATTAGAGTTTTTAATGTTTTGGAATTTCAGTGATAAGTACAATAGCGTCTGAACCCTAAAGTCTGATTGGGAGTGCTGAATCTAGGAGGGAAGAATCACTTTGTAGTGCCTTTTTTTTTAGAAGTAAATTCCGAAATGGTTGATTTAAAATCAATCGCATTATCTTTTCAGATAGAATGAACAACTTTCCACTTCTATGTTATAAAAACCTTTAAAGTGTGTCATGCCTCTGAATATTTGTCTGAATTTATTGTTTATGAAAAAAATCCACAGTACTGCTGCCAGCTGAACTAGAGATTGATAAAGCATTTCTTTATTGTTGGGAGGTTCATTTAATTGGAATAAATATCAATGGTCCTCGTCCTTAAAGGGATATTGTAAGAAATGCTACAATTTACATAGAGAGAGAAGGTCCAGAAGGCTTTTGTAGGGTCGGAAGTCCTCCTGATCTAGGAAATTATGCCTAGAAGCTTCAAAAAAAGTTACCACAGTTTGTTGATGTTTCCCAGTGACCTATGTAAAGATGAATGAAATAGGGTACAACAGGATAGAAGATTAGGGTGAAAACCTAGCTCACCCAGCTGCAGATCGCTGTTCCTTAATCAGTCCAGAAAAAGTGTGTGAGAGTTCCTGGCACTGTGCCTGATGTATTGGCGTGACTGACCACAGAGCTCAGCTTCCACACATGCAAGCTCACACACAGCAATAGGTCACCAGGGAGAGACAGAAAACATGCCCTTACAAACCCCTAATGGAGAGCATTTCTCATAGGAACACAGTGGCCCACTCTGAAGGGTGCTGACAGATATGTTTGAACCCATCGGTTTTTTGTGTGTTAAAAAAAAAAAAAGGCACAAACCAGGAGGTGTTAACAGGATTACCACCCCTATCCCTTAATGAAGTAATGGAGTTCAGGGCTAATCACTGAAGGCTGCTAACAGCATGAAAAAGGAGACAGCTGGTCCACGCCAATTAAATCAGCCTAAGGCCTCAACATTTTTTTGCCTTTTTTTGTACCGGGGATTGAACTCAACCTTGCGCTTACCAGGCAGGTGCTGTGCCACTGAGCTATATCCCTGGTACCTCTCAACATTTTTTAAAAGCTCTCCAGGTAATAACAATGTATAATCAACTTTGAGAACCACAGCAGCTGAAAAAATACGTTTTTTTCAAAATAACATTCTTTGTTTTCCAAATACCTATTAAGACTCCGGGACAGTGCCCTGTACTAGGTGGAGAAACATACATTTCTGGGGTGTGAAACTACTGAGTGTGTGTTTCAGACTTCTGATGATGTATATTATCAAATGGGGAAGTTTGAAGAGATTTATACTCCTGTTTCCCCTTCATACAGGTATTAAACATAACTCACTTGTTTATTTGACCCATTTTTCTTGAACAACTCGTAGTGTGGCAGTGCTGGGACCATATCAGTAAAAAAGTCCCAAACTCCCTGACTTCATAGAGCTTGCAGGGTAAGGGAGTAGACGATAAAATAAATAAAAGGTAGTGTGCTGGACTAGTGTTACAGATAACAGATGCCAGTAAAACAAGGAAGGGGGGCGGGTGTCACAGGTAGAGCTGCCGACAGTGGTCAGGGAAGGTGACATCAGAATAAAGATACAAAGCAGGACCATGGAACCCTGTGGCACCTACCTGGGCTGAGGTGGTCCCACACACCTGCCAGGAGGGCACTAGCGGGTCTGGCTTCTTTCGTGCGACATGCTAGCCTGACCACAGTCCCTGGACTCCAGGACGGAAGGGAAAAGCAGCAGGGTGAAGGCATGGAAATCTACCAGGAGTTGATTAATCCCCTCGCATGGTCAGGTGACCCATGCCAGAGTGAGAGTGCAGTGTCATCGGCCCCTGGATCCATGCGGAAGTTGTACCCGGACTGGGTGAGACAGGACAAGATGACGCCAGGGTGGCCTCTGAAGTCCTAGTCTGCACAGCCAGTGAGATGGTGTCGTCGACGGAAGTGAAGAGGACGTCGTGCACAGTGGTTTGGGGGGAGGTGGAAAGACACGGACGATTTCAGCCACCGAAAGGCCAGAAGAACACAGTAAGGAGAGTGATAGGCTGGAGGAGGAATGAATCAGGTGTTTCTGGAACGGTGGGGCAATCGCTGACCGCTGAAAGATCAGGGGAGCTCTAACTGCGAATCCACCGTGGAGATCAGCAAAAATGACCCCTGGCGACCTCAACGAGCAGTTTTTTTAAGATGTGAGAAATGATGACTGTAGCCTGAAGGTCAGGACTGGGGTGGGCTCAGATTGCTGGAGACACATGCTCAGCCATGAGTAGGGGAGAGGGGACAGGAGCTGGAGCCCTGGCGAGGTGGAGGGCACAGAGTAATTGCTGCTGGTCCCAGTGCCAGAAGCGGGATCAGGATGGCCAGTGGGGGGCTGGGACAGGGAGGAGGCGCTACATGTTTGAATGCTGAAGAGTGGGTGAGAGAGTGGCCGGGAACCAAGGGGAGCAGTGAAGGAGGGAAACACCTTCCAGCCCTGGAAGCGGGGTAGGGTCTCACTTGAAGGCACTTAGCCTGGGTAAAGTTAGCCCAGTACTTATGGTTTTGCATCTAACACCAGATACATTCCTCGGTGAGGGTTTAGGATGGGCTGAGAGTTGGGCGTAACCAGTGTTAGAATTCTGACAAGTGATAATAACCCAGTTTTTTGCAATATATGTTCTACAAACTGTTCCCAGATTATGATTTGCTCTTTGCTTTTATCTGTATTTTAGAAATTTTGTTATTTTTACATGGTCAAATCCATTATTTTTCCTGTATTTATTTATTTATTTATTTATTGCTTGAGGTAGGGCTTCCTCATAAAGAGATAGTATCTTTCCACTGTATCATCTCCTTTTTGCTATAATTGAATTTTTAAATTGTTAATCAGTCACTAGATATGCTGTGATGCAAATCTCTAATAAAATGTACATCAAAAAGTTATTTCCCCCATTACCTATTTTAAAAAATAACTCTTCCTCAGATTTGTAGTTTATTTAAAATCTTATCCTTTTTTATCTTAAAAAACCTAGTTCCAAGTTATCATTCACTTCTTGCTTACTGATTTTTCTGTCTGCTCTCCGTATGTACCATGCTTTAAGTGGTGTATATTTATATTTATAATTCTTTGGCATCCAGTAAAGCAAATATCAGCTTCCATTCCACCTTGTATAAACCTTCTTTAACCATTTATTTTACCAGAATTTCTTTTTTTTTCTGAGCCAAGGGTGTCTCAGAAGACAGGAAAGGGAAGTGAGATAGGTAGATGGGAAGTCCTGAGGGGAGCCATGCCCATTGGTTAAACAGCCAAACTGTGAAGGGCAGGGCCCCAGAACTGCCATCTACAGCAGAGCAGAGGGGGCCAGGCAGTGACCCATGGGGTAAACCAGGCAAAGAGCAGTGACAGGTGACTGGCTTCTCCTTTAAGGGGAATTCCGCCTTCAGCAGGGAGAATATTACATATATATCTTTCTCTGGCGACCCACCAGCTCAGCTGTCGTGTCTAGGTGGGATAAGTAGGAGCGGCGTGGACACATTGAAGGGTAAGCTGGAAGGCAAACTCTGTGAAAATAGGAAAGAGATGGATCCTGTTCGCTAGGGTGAAGAGGGGCAGTGGCCCAGAGAAACAACAGCAGAAAGCACACAGCTGTAAGCAGAGGCTTAAACAAGAAGGAGGCTCCTCCCTTCTTCCTGTTACAGCCCCGAGGGGAGCAGTGCAGGCTGGGGGCGGAAGAGGGGGGGCTCTGCTCCTTGCAGTCACTTGAGGACCCAGATGGCTCCCACCTGCCACCTGGGTGACCTCATGGTCAAAGTGGGGTTGTCCACACTCAGTGCAGAATGAGAGGTGCTCTGACACAGGTGACTCACTGTCTAAGGTGGAGACGGCCCAGAAGTGACACGTAACTTCAGCTTACGCATTTTTTCCACTCATGTCCCTGTGACCACAGCTCAGCCACATACAGGGTGCATTCCATCTCTTTTTTCTTGAACTTGAGCTCAGGACAGTAAAGACCAGGACTTCATTAAAAATGTTAGCTCTTTTTCCACATGAAAATGTCTGCATTAGTTTACCAGGGGCATCACAACAAAATAGTAAACATGAGGCGGCATGAGCAACAGAAATCTATTTCCTCAGTGTTCCACAGTTTAGGAGCCAAAAATTGAGGTTTCAGTAGACTGGGTTTCTGACCACTTCCTTGTTGGCTTGCCAAGAGCCACCATGTCACCATGGCTTCACATGCCATTTCCCTTGGATCCCTAATCTCTCTCTGTCCAGACTCCTCTTATAAGGAAATCCATGCCAGGCATGGTGGCACTTGCCTGCAGTCCCAGCAGTTGGGATGCTGAGGCAGAAGGATCACCACATGTTTGAGGCCAGTCTACCATACATAGCAAATGCAAGGCCAGCCTGAACTACATAGTGAGAACCTGTCTCAAAAGCAAAGAAAAAAGCAATTCCACTAGTCATACTGGATCAGGATAACCTCAGAGTTTTAATTTAAAACATATGTTAGCTTAACCACCAATTCAAAGGCCATGTCTCCAAATATAGTCCTGTTCTGAGGTATTAAGGATTTGGGGCTTCATCATATGGATTTTAGGAAGGATGCAGTTTGATTTCACACCAACATCTTTATTACTATTATCGCTGCTGCTCATGAAGGTAATCTTACATTTTTTAAAAAGCAAATTATGCAGAAAAGTATAGATAGAAAGTTAGTATCTCTTATCATCTTATGCCTCATGATAATGGTTCCCAACAGTAAAGATTGATGGAAATTTCTTGAATGAATGAATAAGTAATGGAGTGGTCTTCATATTACCCCTGAGGAAGTTAGACGCTGAAAGGCTAGGCAACTACTTCAAGATCATAAGGCTGGTTGATGAAAGGAAGGTCAAACCCCATTCTACTAATTTCTCACCCAATGTTTCTTCTACCGTCCTATGCTACCTTTATTCTTATTATTATTATAATGATTATTATTACTGTTGAATATTCATTTCCCTAATTTAAATATTAAGGATAGTTAAAGCTTGTATATTTCCTTTTAGAAGTTACTAAACCTAATTAAATTGCTCTTTCAGATTTTTTTTATCAGGTATGAACAGCTATGTGAAAAACCTTGTCAAAACTGGATTAAAAACAGCAACTGTTTGCTCTCCTACTTCTGCAGGCTGCTCGCCTGGGAATGACTTCTGTGGTCTTCTGTGGAAGCACTCATGTGGTTCGGGTCATCCGTCATCTGACAGTGCACCTGAGGCCAGAGGCCTGAGAAGGTAATTACTCAGCTTTGTCATCACTGTGACCAAACACCTGAGAAAAACAACTGACAGTAGGAAAGATGGATATTGGCCCGTGGTTTCAGAGTGTTCAGCCCAGGGTCAGCTGCCTCCATTGCTTTTCAGCCTGTGCAAGGCGGAAGTATGGCGGAAGGGCAGACAGAGGAAAGCTGCTCACATTAGGGAAGCTGGGAAACAGAGACCAAGAAAGAGCAGGAGAGGAAGGGTTCAGGGACAAGATGCCATCCATAAGTTCACGCCCTCTGTTACCCACTCCATTCAGCTGGGCCCCAACCTTTAAATCGTCACCACCTCTCAATAGCCATCAAATTACAAATAAGTCAGGCAGCAGGTTAATGCACTGCTGAAGTTACAGCCAACAGGATCTAGTCACTTCCAAAAGCCCCATTTTGGGACACACAGGATTTGGGGGGGGGGTGTCTTAGTTCCAAACCCTTACAGAGCTGGCTCTGCCCTCGGCACTGGGCACCCATAGGTTCTCCATGTGGTCTTCAGGCTCTCGTAAGGTTTACCAGCCTCACAGCATGATGACCTCAGGCTTCCAAAAGGATAAGGAGACGCTTCAAGGTCTCTTCAGGCCTAGATTCTAGAACTAGCACAGTGTCACCTTTGCCCCATTCTATGGGACAAAGTCCCACTCAGGTTCACAGGGTGGAGAGATAACCCCTGCTGCTGCTTCTCATCTCCTATCTCTGCCTTTTGATTGGAAGATAAAAAACATGTTGCAAAGAAGCATGTGTGGACATAGAGGACGTGACTCATTGGAGAGCATTACTACAGTGCTTTTCCACAGCTGACATTTCCCACAGGTTAATAGTCTATGCGTCTGCTTTCTCATTATGCCCACAAAATGGGGTTCCTATGGTACCATGCTGTGCACGAGGTTACTCTGCAGCTATCTTTCAAAGAGAGGAGAGATGGGATTTACATTACAAGGGCCAACCTTAAGCCCCTGGCTGAGCTTGACCAAAAAGCCTGGCTTCTACTCTCATGCCACTGGCTTGCACTTAGTCACAAAGCCACAGCCATCAGCAAGGGAGATGGGCAAGTGGACTTTATTGGGGGGGGGCTGTGTGCCAAGCCCTTCAGTCAGTTCCCCGGTATTTCCACGGGAGAAGAGAGTAGGTATGTGTGCAGATGGAAATGGGGTGAGGGAACCTAGCAGGCAGCTGTCGGGGAGCAAAAGCAGAGGGAAATCCAGGTCCAAAGCTTTGAATGAGGACATTCGTGGAATGAGGAGCAGCCAAGAATCTAGCGTCACTAGAAGTGTGTGTCAAGGGGGTGATATTAGATGACGATGAGAGACAGCCAGATATCAGAGCATGACAGGGCCTAAGTTGTCTCTGTCACTTTTCTCTCATTGCTGAGACACAATACCTGACACCCAAAGTTAAAAGGGGAAGGATTTAACTCAACTTGTAGAGGTTTCAGTCCATAATCTGGCACATGGCAAAGCAGAACACATGGTGGGCAGAAGATAGTAAAGCAAGTAAGAGAGCAAAACAGGCCTCTTTCTGCCCCTCATAATATATCCAAGGTACTGGGATTGGGGCAGTGCCAAGCCGATCAGTGGCTGATTAAGTAATCATCCACCCTTAATCCTTGCATCCTTAATCCTAGCATTGCACCATGAATCAGTCACACTCTCTAGATCCAGCCACCTCTGAAAAAGCCCCATCCAAGACTACACAAAGCTTTGAGGGGACATCTAGGCACAAACCATGACAGCAGTGTATTTCGAGGGAGAGAGGCTTTCCTGAGGAGTCCCAAAGCGAAGCTGCCATGCAGTCCTCACCACCAATCCCAGGTTCGAAGATTTGCCGGAAGTACTCACAGGACTCGGCATGCGTTGTCTTCCAAATGGCTGTGACAGTGACAGGAAACAACAGAAGCATCACGGGGAAAAGGCATGGATGGCAGAGCCGAGGAAACCAGGTGCCAGCTGCCAAGAGTTCTCCTATGCGGTCCCACAAAAGGCACTTTGTCCCTCCAGCACTAGGTTGTGACAACAGGCAGGAGATCTGCCTGCCAGGAAAGGTCACTACAGACTCCATGCCCGGGGTTTGTGTCGAGGGCTGGTCACACGCATGGGCACCTCTTTGGGGTATACTCCAAAACCCTGGGCTGCCTGATGGCGACTGGGTATTTCACATGGACTCTACTGGGTGACCAGTTTAGATACAGCAGGCAACACTCAACATTCAAGGAATGGCCAGAGCCCCCCTGAACCCTAGCTCCCAGATGCCAGCCTGGCAAACAGATGCAAGAGAAGCACCCCAAGGGTGCTACTTAGTGCTCTTCCACACAGAAGTATGCAGAGAGGGGCACACAAGGTAGAGAGCGGGAGGAGCCAGGAAACTGGGCAGGCTTAGCAGTGTCCATGAATAGAAGCAATGAGTAAACAGAGACCAGTGGACCAACAAACTTTGCGATTGATGGGCAAAATTAACAGCAGGAGGGAGAAGCTGGGAGAGGGAAATTGAATCAAATGAAGGGAATCTCAGGCAGGAGGAAGAAATGCAGCTCCACATGGTAACAATTCCTATGTTGCTTTTGGGACCAGAGTTGCTATATAATCCTGGAAACGAACGGACAAAGCTCCAGTTCTAATGAGCCCTGATTGTTGGATTAAAATATTTCCTGTGCTTGTCCTTAATTTACTTGTTAATTAATTTATTTAGGCAGTAAGGATTGAGCCCAGGGAGCCCAATGCCTAACTGTATCCCCACCCCTTTTTTATTATTATTTTCATTTTTAAATGATCTAAGTTCCCTAGGCTTGTCTCAAAGTTGCAATCCTCCTGCCTCAGCCTCTTAGAACTCATAAATTTTGATCAGCCAAGGTGAGAGGCGTGTCTGTGAAAACACACCGGTGATATATATGGATTTCTGCCCATTGAAAACATAAACATTATAGAAAAAAACTAATATGATAGACAAGAAGTCACTGGCCAACTAGATGAAAGGCCAAGACTTGTATTAGGCCATGAAATTTCCACCCACCATCCCCACAACACCATGTTTCGGCCACATCAAACCACTCATAGATACACTAAGATGCAAAGTACGCTGGAGTGCCGCTTTGATCTGGATTATGCGGTCCACCCTGTCTACAATTCCTGGTTTTCTCATCCTCAGAACACCATAGGGGACTTGTGTACCCAGCTCAAGCACAATTTGCTCTGTCTGAGAAGCCTCCCTGACCACTTCCCTCCCACACACTTATCCAGGCCTTGGAGCCTGAGTCCCTCTCTTATCACTACTCTTTGAGCTCTTGGTACTATTTCTACCACAGTGTTTAGAAAACATATTGTAATCAGTGCATCTGTTTACCCCAAATGAAATGTCTTCCAAACCCTTATAACATTGCTTCATTCCTGAGTAACTGTATAATTCAGTAAATGAATAAATAAATGAACAAGAAGCAAATGTAGTGAGTCACATATCAGAGTCCTGATGCCAAGAATCAAGGACTATACTTCCTGACCAACACCGCCACTCGTCAAATCTCGGGTGAATCAATAATACCTCCCACCTCTGGGGTTGCTTATTATTTCCCTAAATTGTATTGCTTTTGCACTACACTACTTCTTTGAAGATATTATTGCTTTGCACATGTTAAATAGCCATGTTAGTACTGAGTGTAATAATTTTCCTAGTGAGGAAGCAAGTATTTTTAATTACAGGAGGAATTAATGTTCGCCAAGTATAAAAGTCTAATGCTAAACCCACTCAATTCTATAATATCCAAGTGTGTTTCACAAGTTAATAAACACATCATATCACTCTCCAGCTATGAACATACTTCCCACCACTAATGCTTCACATGTGTATGTATATTTTTAATTACATTTTTCAAAGTGAAATAATTTCAGGTATATTGTTTTCACCACCCAGTACTTATGGCACTGGAAGCAAATTCCCTAGGCAATTTTATGATAAAGCCAATTCTAAAAAGCTTAGATATGGTCACAGCATGCTTCAAATAAAATCTAAATTGTTTTCTCTAAGATCTCTTTTGCGCTGTGGCCGCTGCAAATCTGGTCATATATTTTTCTAGTTTGGCTTTACTTTCCGGAGAATTAGCAGAATCAAAGGCTTTGGACACTTTGATGACAGGTTGTGGTTAATATGTGAGAGGTTGCAAGAATTACACAAAATGGGTTCCCAGAAACTGGGGACAGGTTTTTAAAAATAGCATCATCTGAAATTAAAGCTTGTTTGAATTCATTTTAAATTTCTGAGACCTGAGAAAGGATTTCCACTTCCCACATGTGTGTAGAAGAGGACGTTCTTACAGGGTTGGGGAAGAAAACTAATTTCCTGTAGCATTTTCTTTGTGTCAGATGCTTGGCATCCATTCTCATTCAATCATTACAACTTCCCTCTAAATAGGATTTATTGTCCGCATTCCACAGATGAGAGGAGGAAGCTTCCAGATCACGAGGTCTCTGCCGACAGGACTGAAATTCCAGCTGTATTTCTCTGGTTCCGAAGTCTGTGTCTCTACCATGCAGCACAGGACACTGAGTCAGTATCACACAAGTCAGCATAAATAGTTCCAATTAAATGTAAGCTACCCTCCGCAGTGTCCCCAAAATGGAACAAGGTGCTTGGAGATTAAACTTTAAAACAAAGCAAATTGAACAGGAATCAGAAAATTGTCAAAGTGCAGCCCCAGATCTGTTTGTCAGCTATGACTGTTTGCAAGCCTCAAGGACAGAATTGAGTAGCGCAGAGACAGCACCATCCCCAAAGCCCATATTATTTACGACTTGACCCTCTGCAGAAAAGTGTGCCAGAAAGTACACAGAAAAGAATCTTCGTTGATCAATGTCTAGAGCTGTCCCCGGAAGACAAATTAAAGGTCCAGCAGACACTGGAAAGCCATGCATTTTATGGCACACAAGAATCTGCTTACTCTGCCTCAGCCTGGAAGTCATATTGTATAAGACGAGTCAATTCCCCTTGGCCTGATCTATTACCAATCAAGGAATCTCATCAGATATTCTTCTCGAAGGCTCATGATAACTGAAAACAGGTAAGGAGAGAAACAGACAAAATAGGTGCTGTGAAATGTAGCCAAATCAGTCACTGCCTATTCTGAATTCAAAATTACCTCATTATGAATCTAATTTGAATGGTGCACATCTAGATATGATCATATCTGAAAGACCAATGAAACCAAGTTTGTAAATCTTACAAAAATAAAAAATGAGCCGGAGATTTAGCTCAGCGGCGTAAACACCTGCCTGGCAAGTGCCAGGCCATGAGTTCGATCCCCGGTACCAAAAAAAAAAAAAAAAAAAAAATGAGAATTCACATTAACACAAAAGACAGATAAATGGAAAACATTAAACTTGGGAGTCAATCACCAGTCTCTCAATCAATGTGTTCTATTAGCATCTTTCATGCATTGAGTTAAAAAGAGTAAATAAGCTTGGGGCTGGGGATTTAGCTCAGTGGCTTAAGCGCCTGCCTGGCAAGTGTGAGGTTGTGAGTTTGATCCCAGGTACCAAAAAAAAAAAAAAAAGCTTAATTGATGTAAATTGATTTTCATCAAAACAAGACAGACAACATGAAACTCTGAATGGCAATTTTTGAACAATTCAAAGAATTTTAATAACTTTTAAAGAATTTTCTCAATTTGAAAATACATTAGAGTTGGTAACAAGCAGCACTTAATTTTAGTCTATGAATACACACGTACGCATAAACTATTAACTTGTGGACAGTTTTACATTTACAGAAAATAGCAAAGATCAATACAGAGTTCACGATGTACTTCTTCACCAGTTTTCCACTACAGTGACATCTGACATTAGTTGCAAACATTTGTCACCAGTTCCTTTGTTTTTGCCTAATGTCCTTTCTGGATTGGTGCCTGATAGCCAATTAAATACCGGCGAAGGGGGTGGGATTGTGAGAACGGTCTCTGAATCGGGGCATCCACAGGCACCCCAGCACCGGGCAGCTGACCCCAGGGCGGGGCTGGGCGGATGAGTGCTGGACAGACGTGGGGCAGCTGGAGTTCCAGGGAGCGTTTGCTAACAGCACAAGGAGGAATTCCAGGAAGACAAGAATGTCTTTATCATAGATCTGCCTAACCATGAGTGGCCAGCGATGTTCATGATACCATAACTGCCTGACATTTCTGAAAAGTATTTCTAGAAACCTTTCAAATTCCAAGATTCAGGAAAACAAACATTTTAACGATTTCTTGGCTTTTTTTCCATTTCACTGCAGATGCCCTACTTAACACAGCCTTTTGTTTACTGTATGTCCCTCCTTTGAGTGCAAACATTTCTAGAGAAGAAAATGCATTCGTGTAGATTCCTGATTCAAAATGTACCAGTGAATTGAGATTTCTCACCTCTCTGTTCCCTAGTCAGGAATTCCCTAATTGCTAATGTTCTGTTACCATTGTCTTCTGTATCCTTTCAGAGATAACGTGTGCCTTTATGAATTAATACATTTATATGTTTATAATTTCCCTCCAACTTGTTATAATACTCCTTTGCATAGTGACACATAGCTTGCTCATTCTTTTTTATGTCATGATATTCTTCTGCTGAACTTGACAGCTCAGTGAAGTCACTGGGCCTGTGGCTTCTCGGGAGGCTTGTGTGTGTCCCAAGTTTTGCAAATATTTCCTATCAGGGTTCTTGAAACTGTAATCTCTGGGCTCTTCTAGCTCACTCCCCTTTGCAAGAGGCAGGAAAGCCAAATGCACTCTTTTCTAGTTCTGGGTCCTAGAAGCCAGTGCACACTGAAGTTGCACAATCGGTTGTGGATTACAGGGTGAGTTGGCCATGGAAGCCCCATCTTTGTCCCCAGCAACAAAGCAATGGAATCCACAATGAAAAAGTACGAACTAACATTTAATGGATGTTGGCGATGTGTCAAGCACCATTAAGAGCTTTAGATACATTCTTTTTAAAACTCTATGTTTGCAGGACGCAATGACATTCCTGTGCGGGGTTGGTACATGTCCATATCATGTTAATTCTTTTTTCATTTCCTTCGCCTCTCTCCCCTCCATCTTTTGGTGCCTTTCCCATTCGCAAAAGATCTATCTTTCCCTTTGCTATTATTTATCTTTTCATTTTGCTGTTTAATTTACACTTTGGGTCTCTCATATAAGAGAAATCACATGATACTTAAGCTTGTGTGTCTGATTTATTTCACTTAACATTATGGTCTCAAAGTGCATCTATCATCCTACAGACAATTTAAATTTTTACTTCTTTATGGTGCAGTTGTGCTCCATTGTGTATAAATACCAATTAAATTTCAATCCTTTGCAGATTTACGTTTAGGAGCCAGGAGAGCTCACCTCTTTCGCTCCCACACCCTTCCCCAAAGTGAACTCTGAAGACTGATTCTTATTTGTCCAAAGAGCTACAAAAATGGAAGCATGACCAAAAGAGGGAATCCAGACTAGAACTAGTTTTACACACCTTTTTGGCTAACTTCACTATATTCCTTACAAGCTAAAAATTGTATGAGGAGGAAGAAGAAAGAGCTTACAGACGTGCTGCAAGATTGGGACAGAGCCCACTTACAAAGGGACTCTCCATGGCAAGTGAGAGTGTGCCTCAGGGCAGCACTGGGATGGAATCACCCCTCTCCAATTTTGTTTCTAATGTTAATTTTATTTTTATTAGCACATGTTTGCAGTACATAACATCTCTGTTCTTCATGAGGCATTGATGACATGTACATCTTAATTCTTTTTCCATTCTCCTTCTCTTCCCTCCATCCCTTGACCCCCTCCCCTTTTGCTAAAGAGTACATGAGGCAAAACAAAGTCCAGGATGGGTATTTCAGGCTTGCCGTGCCTTGATAATAATTAGCTCTGTTTAATGGTTCATTAAGCGACAGCGTGCTCAAGGACCAGAAACTGGTAATCAGTGCATTAGACAGTCCTCAGAAGCTGCTCAAGGGTACTTAGGAGAGGCATTTGGGAGCGTGCCTTTTAAAACATAATCAGCTCTCAGACCAGTTTCATAAGCATTTGTCTTTCAAAAGAAGTCTTTTGAGATGGGGTCCTGGGTCTTTAATCACGGAAGAAGAGTTTTATGTCACTGAGGCATTATTCCCACTGAGAGTGGGGAGAAGACCTCTGACCAGTGGCCGTGAGGGGTTGCTGGCAATGGGACGGATGTCACACAGGTAAGTACGCACACTCAAGCCAAGAGTGAAGTAAGAGACCACCTCGCTGTATCTCTTTGACTTCCATTTAGTTTGAAACTCTAACCTTTGCAGTCGCTTGGCGTTGCTTCCTTCTGAGTCCCCCAGGGAAGTGGGCTGCTCTGTGATGTCGGTGACCTGCTGGGCTGGCCGAGCTGAGCACAGCTCACTGAGTGCTTGTCTGTGGCCGAGGGAGAAGATCCTGTGGGATCCCATCTGCAGCTCGTGGACGCAGGCCCTGTCTGGAAGCGTGGACCTGGGTCACCGTCGCCGTGGCCTCTCTGCGTTCTTTCTGAGAATTACTGTAACAGTCGCTGGAAACAGCTGTCTTTGTCCAGCACAGCAGTTCTCTTGGGAAGCTACAAGCCCAGTGAATGTCACAGCTTGCAACCTTCTGGGTTTACAAATCCCTTGCTTAGCATTGATAAGTGGTTGCAAAAGTGAAAATAAAACCCAATTGGTATTTATACGTAAGATGGGAAGTAGAAATCTAAAGCAAGAAAACTGAACTTCATGATGATATGGACTTTTTTGGCACATTGTGATAAGAGTTTTCTGGTACAATAAAGGAGCAGAATATAAGAAAAAATTTTTTATTTAATGGACATGGAGAGGAGCCCACAGCCAGCAAGGGTTTGGCTTTCTCCTCTGCCCGGGCATGAGGGTGTGGGGTATATGGAACCTTTGGTCTTCCACCATGTGGAACTACTGCCATAATGTCCTGTAATTTATCCTAGGACAAAACTCTTTCACTTGGAGAATCCATAGTCCTTATATCTCTGTTGAATGCATATCATCAATGATACAATTTTAATTTTGTCCTAGACTGCAGTAACTCATAGAAAGCTAGCAGGTTGGATTTCAAAGGTTCCCTATTCCACACCTTTGTATTGCAACTTTGAGCCCTGGGAGATGATTGCCATTCACTGATGTCAGTTCCTGGGGTAGAAAGAACAAGAGGCTTAGAATGAGGAAGCCTGAACTTGCCTCTTAACTAACACTTTCTGGCTGAGACCCCGAGCAGCCCAGTGACCCAGAATTTCTCTATGGGCAAATTGGAGCGACTTAGGCAACAGTCTGTGGGTGTCGCTTTGTTGGGCAGGAATGGTGGGGTGCCACTAAGCACTTGGTGAGAAATTGGTTCTTACAGAGGCAAACTAGTAAAATTTACATAGAAAGTGAGGAAAAAGCCATCTTTAAAAATAAATCATAAGTTAGGCATGGTGGCACATGCCTGGAATCCTGGCACTTGGGAGACTACGGTAGGAGGATCCTTGCTAGTTTGAGAACAGCCTGGGTTACACAGTGAGCTCAAGGCCAGTTTGAACTGCATAGTGATCCCTGTCTCAAAAATAAAATAATTTTTAAAAATAAATAAAAAATAAAATCATAACATTTTAAATTTATAATGGAAAAAGTTTTAAAATAAGCTGTTTTCTTTGTGATCAGAAAGTAATACCTGTCCAGTGTACAAGTAAATTTTAAATATCCAGATAATGTAAATAGTAAAGTGAGAAATGAGATTCCTTCTAATTCCTGGTGAATATATTTCCAACTATGTCCTAGAAGGAGAGATGGACAGAGGGACAGGAGTGTGCTGTATCTGTTCTTTTCACATGAGCAGATACTGCTATCATCTTTCAATGCCTTTGATAGCACTCAGAATTCCAGGCAAAGCGAATTGGCTATAATATGTGGGAAGCTGATCTAATCATAAGCATGATGGAAATTTGATAATCTGGGAAAAGAGCAAATGAACAAAATACAGATGCAAAGAAGAAAACAAAAGCCGGAGTATAAACAAGCATAGTGCTCAGGGCTTGTGCGCTTACTGTATGTCATCTTCTCCATCACCAGAGACATCCATTAACATTATTATCTCCATTTTTTTTTCAAATGAACAAACTGATGTCCAAAGAAGTTAAAAACATCATCTGACTAGGAAGTGTTAGCAGTTAGATCTGCTTGGCAGAAGGCACTTCCGAGGCCTAATTTTGTTGGCTTATGATTCATTGTCCTGAAGTTACACATGCGTATCATTTAAAGAATCAAACAGTTCTACAAAGTTTTGAAAACAACCATCCCCCAGCCTTTCTCCCCCAACCCCCTCCTTACTCCCTAAGACAACTACCCTAACCCACCCCGCCCTGCTGACTCATCAACTATTTCCCTCCAGCTTGTGGGAATTGTGACTCAGCCGGTTTTCCATCTGAGGCCTTCCTTAGGGTCATGCCGCTCTAGCAGTGAGGTTGCAGCCTCGTTTTCTCTCATACCCTACTCCTGCCATGAGCACTCATCACCTCCGCCCATCACCCCCCCCGTGGAAACACCAGGATCATCAGTATAGTAACAGTGTCTGCATTGTTAGGAGCAGGAAGATGCTATTCACAGCCAGTCCGTCCCCATGGCTCACGCACACAGGGACAATGTTTCCTTACGTACACTATCTCTTCTTTTCCCTGAATTCCTCTCTGGGTTTTTCTGCTGTTGTTTGCTTGTGTTTTATTTGCATACTGTGAAGTCCAGCTCTTCATGGTGTAACTCTCCCTTCATGGTATAGCCAACTGCACTGGGGACTCCTCTCCTTCTGTCTTCCCCAGGAGGCAGACTGGCTCCAGGCCGCAGTGCGGCTCCCTTCTTGGTTGTCCTGAGGATTTGCGCTGCCTGGCTCTGATCCTGGGTCCTGTTTCCTCATTGCTGTGTCTCCCTCTGCCTTGTTTGTACCAGTTTCAGTGAAGGACACGGTTTAGGAGCTTTCTGAGGAAAAGTGCAAAGGAAGTAAACGTTCACAGCTGAACATATCATTGTATTCCAACCCTGGAACCCCACCCAACGATAAGGAACTGAACCCAGCGCCTTGCAGTGAACTACATCCCCAGCCCCTGCCCCTGTTTTTTTAAAAAAACTTTTGAAACAGGGTCTTGCTAAATTGCTAAACTGTCCAGGTTGGGCTCCAGCTTGCGATCCCCCTGCCTCAGCCTCCCAGAGTGCTGGGATTACAGGCCCATGCCACCACACCCAGCTACATTGCTACTTTTTAAAGGTACACAAGTTGAATTTTCCTCTCAATTTTGAATGCATCGCTTTAGTGTCTTCTAGATTCAGGTGTTCACTGTCAAGAGCAAATGACAACACTGAGGGTTTTAAAATTTTTTTTGTATTAAATTTTTTTTTCTACAAGTGTGTAGTCTCATCTCTGTCCCTATTAGTCTAATCTTTTGTTTATTCTACAATTCAAATTAACAGAGTGCCTGGTATGTGCCAGGTACTATTTTAGGCACTAAAAATATATCAATATATCAATATATCAATATATCAATGAAAATTTCAATCTGATATTCTCAAGAGGCAGGTATTTTAACCCACTGTTTCAACTAGTTTGTGAGCCTTCTAAACTAACAACTGAGATCTTTTTTCTTATTATTTACTACCTTCTAGTCTCTTAATAATACCGTGTTGGATATTGGACTTCTTGAATTGGCCTCTAATTTTCATATCTTCTCCTACACCCTATATTAATTAGTCTTATTTTTGTCTTTTTGAGACAGGGTCTCACTTCACAGTTCAGGCTGGTCTTGAGCTCACTTTGTAGCCCAGGCTGGTCTTGAACGCACAATCATCCTCCTGCCTCAGCCTCCCCAGTGCTGGGATTACAAACATGTACCACCACGCCCAGCTTTTCTCTTTTTCCTAGAGTTTCTTAACTTTATCTTTTGGCCCTTATGCTGCACGTCTCATTTCCAAGGTCATATTTTTAATGCAGAGGTTTCTTCGGAACTCACTGAAAACTCCTTTTATAGATAACTTTGTTATTGTTTCATATCTTATCTCTATGAAGACAAAAGCCTTGGGTTAATTTTTCTGTGGCTAAGTTTGCTTCCTTCAAGTTGATCTCTTCTGTTTTCAGTCTCTGTCTGTACCTAACTGGCTTTCCTCGACTCTCCGGCCATCCCTGGCTCCCTAGTTTTGTTTTAAGGACGAGGCATTTGTAAGGGGGTGCTCTGTGTGAATAAAGTCCTCTGCGTGAGTTTTGCTCCGTGTTGAGGTGAGGAGGTCACCACACTGGACAGGTGGCAGGGTCTTCTCCCTGGAGCTGTAAGGAGGCTGCTGGAAAGTTCGGCCTCCTCCCCTGGAAACCGACGCCTGGCTACCAGAGTCCTGGGGCAGAGAAGGAAAGGGCCGAGGAAGTCTCAGGACGCTGCTTACAAATCTGCTGTTTTTCTTTTTCTTCCTAGTATGCTCGCAGACACCATGTTTCCATCCAATTAGGGAGTGGGGACCTGTACTTCACAGTGATTCTTTTTATTTCTCTTTTCCTCCCCACACACCTCCCTCCCTCCATCTCCACATTCCCTTTCCCTATTATTATTATTATTGTTAGTATATTTTTTTCATGTAGGTCTGTGGCGTAATGATTACAGTTATTGAGAGGAGCTGATATGTGTATGTGACACATCTAAAATATTTTTCCAGCCTCCTTTTCCCCCACACACTCCATCTCTTGGCCCCCTTCCCATCTGGAAGAGATCCATCTCCCTGTTCCTTTTTATCAATCTTCTATTCTGTTCTTTATTTATCCTTGAATTGTTTAGCTGAGAGGTACTGTTGGTAATCAAGCCAGTGTGTCTGACTGGTTTCACTGAGCAGGTCTCCACGGTGCGCCCATGTCTACGAATGTCTCGAGTTTATCCGGTACCGATAGCTCCATTACGAACAGGTGCCACATCTCTCTTCTCCGTGTGCCTGCCTGTGAACACACACACAGCTGTAACCCAGTGCGACCACCATGGAAATCGGCACGGAGATGTCCACTCACCAGGTGTTCCCTTCTAGGTCCCTCCCCAAAAAGCTTTCGGCATCATATTACAACACCTCATGCACCCACATTTACAGCAGCACAATTCCTAAGTGCTACACCTTGGAAGCAGCCTGCAAACTCACTCTGGGTGCTTCCGCTTCCCTGTCGTAGCCCTCACCAAGCCAGAGTCCCAGGGTTTTGTGACCAGAATGACCTAGGAAGAGGACGGCACCCACCTGAAAGAGTCCGAGTGGGGAATCAGAGGTCCACCGAGCCCTTACAGCCAGTCCCACCAATCCCCCGAAAGCTGCCCTCACTTCTTATTCCTGACACACCTTTTGCTCCAAGTTTAGGGCTGTTTTCCGTCAGGCTTAAGCCTCAGCACCCTGCAGGTCCTGCGGGGGTTCCTGCCGCCTCCCCGGCGTCTTACTTTCTAAGTGTCATTGCGGGTTCTTCTACCCATGGCCTTAGTCCTTGTGTATTTACGTTTTATTAAAAGTCATTTTATTGTTCTCTGAGCTGGATCCTGGAGGGAGGATGCTTCTGTCCAAGCAAACAGCATCTCCTGGACGGCCACAGAGTTTGTGCAGCTGCCAGTGCTTACCGTTAGCAAAGTCCTCTTCACAGCCCTAAGGGGGCAGGTTCTAACTAGCAAACATGAATGCAGTCTTGGAAGAAACAGGATGACCACAGTTTGGAAAAATGTCCATCAGAGCTCTCCAATTTTTTGTTTGTTTGTTTTTTGTTTTGGGGGGAGGGGACCAAAGCTTGGACCTGGGATGGTTTACCATTGAGCTCCATATCCACCTCTGTTTACTTCAATTTAATTTAATTTAATTTTATTATTTTCTAGAGACAGGGTCTGACTAAATCTTCCAGACAGGACTCAAACTTTAACTTTCCTACTTCAGTTTCTCTTAAGGGCTGGGATTACAAGTATGGACCACCATACCTGGTTTGGTTTTTTGTTGTTGATGTTGCTGTTTGTTTGTTTGTTTGTTTTGAGACAAGATTTCACTTTGTAGTTCAGGCTGGCCTTGAACTCTCAGCAATCCAGGAATTTGCTGAAATTCTCCTGCCTCCCAGGTGCTGGGATTACAAGCATGCACCACCAAGCCTGGTTGTGGCTGTGTGTTTATTTTTAGTCCATCTCCACCCAAAATCTTCTGGAACCTTCTAAGCATGCCTCAGGTAAAATTCGAGGCCCAAGCATGGGAGCTGCAGGGCGCCCCAGCTTTTCAGTAGTCCACAGTGGACATCTGGGGCTCATCCCACCCCTCAAGGCCTCCTTGTCCTCACAGGAGTCTGCCCTTGCCTCCGCCTTCCCAACCTCGGCAGCTGTCCCCTTCCCCACCACCTGGCAAAGTGCAGGCCACGTCCTGACCTAGGCAGCTTTACCTTCCTCTTCCTCGGTCCCCAGGAGGGGCCGAGCCTCCTCCCAGCGGGCATGCTGCGAGCCTTTCTTCCTTTCTTTCCTGTCAGCCTACAGATCCAACCCCAGGCCTCACACCTGCTAGCCAGACAGACCCTGAGCTGCTGCCTCCGCCCTTTCTCCTTTACTTTGAGACAGGATCTTGCAAAGTCCCCCCGGGCTGGCCTCCAGTCTGCTCCTCCTGCCTCAGCCTCCTCAGTCACTGGCATCACAGGCCTGTGCCTCTAAGCCCTGGCCTCTCTCTCTGACCTTCTTTTTTCCTGATACTCTCTCCCTAGCAAGTGCTCCCCTCTCCAGTGCACCCCACCACACCACCTCCTGTGCACGGCCTGGTTCGGGTCCCACTCCTTCCGCAGGGAAGCCTGGGGAACCCAAGATTCTTTTCAGTGTCCTCATAGAGAAACACACTTTATTTCATCACAGCATTACTTGACTTATTAATTAAGCCTTCTTTTTTATGACTATCTGCTAAGTTCTGTGTCATCTAACAGACTGTAACCTCCATGAGGACAGAGAACACCACACCTCTATCAGTTCTCCCCCTCTGCTGCCAGGACCTGCTTCTGTGCCCTCTCCTTTGTCTTTCTTTTATACTCATTATTTTCTTGGAGGTGTTCGTGAGTGCGAAGCACTGAGCTCCATGCACAGTCGGTTGTCCCTTTTGCCATTGATTTTTAAAAAGAAAAACAATGTCTCAGCCGAAACCCCTCCATTTCTATCACACAGCCTTGGGTTGGCAGTGCACGCTCACTGACACGCAGGCAGTGCTCTGTAAGGGAATCAGCCTCTCGCTCTTCTGAGAGGGTTTGCACAGCTGTTACAGAGTCAAATAACCTCAGATGGATGCAGCGGGAGAGCGAGGCAATGTCAAAGTTTTCCAAAGGGAGTTTGAATTTTTTAATGCCCTGCAGAAGATGAAGTGATCGCCATCTTCAAAGATAAGATGTGTTTAGTAATAATCACGTTAACTATTATTATCGGGGTGTCTGGGATTGTGCCCACACAGTCAGCAAGAGCGTAAAACGCATTACCCCCCACACACCCCCAGCCCAGCCTCAAGTCCTCACATAGACCCCGGGGGCAGCCGGCTGGGGGTGTTTCCATCCTAGCGGGAGGGAGCCCAGCAGGTGAAGTGTCTGGCTGCGGGGCTGTGGGCAGAAGGGCTGGGGCTGAGATTCGCACCCAGGGCCGCGTGGCCCAAACCTGGTGAGCTCACCCTGGACGGGCACGGCAGTACGCAATGCCTGCTGAAAAGCCAGGTAGGGTCACCAGAGGAGAACGGTCTTGCTTTGAGGGGGAAGCTCCATCTGGTCACAAGGAGGAAACATTTAGAAACACTACTCACTGCCTTTTAAAGAAGCTGCATAAGGGCCGGGCATAAGGGCCATGGCAAGCACGGGGTCCTGAGTTCGATCCCTGGTACCTAAATAAATAAATAAGCTGCATGTCTACTCAGCTAGCGTTACAGGTATCACACGTACCTCACCATGATTCCCAGTCTCTCCCAGTTCCCGAGCCTGACAGACCGTCTCCTGTCTCCAACACCTCGTCCAGTTAAGCATTCACTTAATGTAGTTAACTCTGCATTATCCCAGCCAGCTTACTGGGCCAGATCTTGCTTTGCTGCACGAGGTTGGCTGCCCCCTTACTGGATAACTGACCCCATCAACATCTCCGCAAGTTGTCACCCTCACTCAGCACCCGTCCAGTTTAATCACTTCCTTTGTTGACGCCCTGCTTCTACAGGCAAACAGTCTGAAACGCGCGGTTTAATGTCTTAGTCTTCATGTGCTGCTATAACAGAGACCAGTTTGTCGTTTATGGAGAGCTGAGTCTCAGCAGCTCTTAGCTCTGAGCTCGGGAGGTCTGAGATGCCGGGGCTGCACCTCGTGGGAGTTTTTGGTTGTTTGGGGTTTTGCTGTTGTTCGTTTTTTCTCTCAGTCTGAAAATTTCACACAGGGCCTCAGCACTGAGCTACATCACCAACCATTTTTGTGTTTCATTTGAGACGGAGTCTCACTCACCAAACTGCCCGTTCTGGCCTCAGAATTTCAGTTCTTCTGCGTCAGCCTCCCTGACTATTGGGATCACAGTATGTGCCACTAGGCCCAGCTAGTAAAAGCTTTCTTGCTTGCTATGTCATTTCATGGCAAAAGAGCAAAGAGAAGGTAAGAGGAAAGGGAGGCCGGACTCATCCTTTTATCAGGAATTTGTCCCATCAGTAATGTCATCGACCCACATCTAAAGGCCGAGGCCTGCTGGTCTACCGGCCAGAGCTGTTAGTGGGGGTGGAGTTCAGAGTACATGAACCTTGGGAGACACACTGCAACCCTAGCACTTAACCACCTGCACTCTTTGTACCAGTTTTCCCCTCCCCAGGGAAGTAGGAGATCATAAGTGACGCTAAGGACCTGGCGTGATGGCCCATGCCTGTCATCCCAGCACTCACTCGGGATCACCTGAGGTAGGAGGGTCACAAACTCAAGGCCAACCTGGGTGACATAGCCAGTTCAAGGCTAATCTGGACTACTTAGCAAGACTCCATCTCAAAAATAAAGCCAACAAACAAACAAAGAGAAAAGAAACAGGACAAAAATACAGGACAAGAATTTTAAAAATGGGCATGATTATTGTGAAATTTGATGAGCTGAAAAAAAAAGCATGTAAAAAGATAAAAAGAAGACACTGTAATTCATTAAATTAGCAAGGCAGAAATCTGTAGAAAGTACAAGTGTTAGGAAGACAAAATTATTCTTCACAATTATCTTGAGAATTATTTAAAATATGCTAAAGTACTCGGAAGAAATAAACTTTTGAACACACAAAAACTCCATTTAGCCCAATGTGGTGGTCCACACCTGTAATCCCAGCACTCAGGAAGCTGAGGCAGGAGGATCGCCATGAGTTTGAGATCAGCCTGGGCTGCATTGAGAGTTCAAGGCCGGCCAGAACTACACAGTGAGGCTCTGTCTCAAAACAAACCCAACTTTCTGGGGCAAATGGTGTTTATGTGGTAGCAACAGAGCGTGTCAAGGGAAGTGGGGCAGAATTGAGGTCCCCCTCTCTTCTGATGCCCCCCTGGGCCATGGCTGACGCAGCTCACCCCAGGGGAGGCTTCACTCTGGTCTCTGTGCCAGGGCAGGCACCAGAGGCTGCAGGATTGGAACCTTGGCTCTCCCTCCCGTTGGGGGAATACCTGCCTCAAGGCCTTAAAACCTTAAAACTGACGCACTCAGACGCTTGGCGTGCCCTTTGTCTACCTGCCCTATCTAAGATGAAATGTTCCTGCCATTCCCTGCTGAATCATTAGGAGACGGGAAACAGAGGAGGAATTGTGTGTCTGTTTGGAGTCTGGGCAAGTTGTCTGATAACGATAAAGCTCTGCTTTAAGTAGCCGAATCCGCCTGTGGAATCTGAAAGCAAAACGTCGTCCTAAACAGCTCTGTCCTTGAGCCTCCCCGGCCTCCGCAATGCTTTGATAAAAGAGACGGTTTGATTGTCTTCTCAGACGGTGCCAGTGGCCACCGTGACCAGTGACCCATGACTCTCCCACATGTGGGAGACGATCGGTGACATCATTCCCCAACGCACGGTCACTTTGGGGATTATTAGTTCAGTGCCTTTCTCATCCCAAGTTCACCGCAGGCTTCCTCTGCCAGCGGCACGGATGGCTTCTTGGGAACAGTGCAGGCCTTCTGTATCCTCTCACTGTACCCCCAGTGCCTTCCCACCTGGGTTCTGGCAGGACCCCGAAGGAATGTGACACTTCCCGGCTTGGCATCCCAAGAACTCAGCATGACCTTTGTCAGAACCAAATACTCAACACAGAGGTGGAGGAATGAAAAAGACAGAGGCATGACCTAAGAATGAGGGTTTTCTTATTTCCCCAGGGCACTGGGAAATGTCATATAACTCCTCTTTTCCCAAACCCAGCTGTATTTCAGAATCACCTTGGGAGTGATTTTTTTTTTTTTTCCCTGAGCAGCAATTGGTCCTCAGGCACGAGCCTTCCCAGTAACAGTTTGCAGAACTCCCACAAGTGACTGTGATGTGCTGCTAAATTTAAGAAATGAGAAGTTAGCCCATCAGGCCTCAGTTTACTCATCTGGGAAATGGGGGACATTGCACCTCACAAGGCAGCATGAAAATCGAATGCAATAAAACACAAAGGAACAGAGCAGAGCAGGACAAGAGTGGCGGTGGCCAAACAGTCCTGCCACAGAGAGCACACTCAGTTTCACAACCCGAATGCTTTGCTGTGACTCAGCCGTGACACATTGGATTCCAAGATTTAAATAGGTTCTGAGTGCTTCCTGAATCAATTGACTTCTCACTTCTTTGTCTATAAATCTCCCGCAGGTTCCTCCACTAACGCTGGGTACGAAGCACCTATTTTATATACAATGTATGGAGACCTGCTCATTTCCAGGAAAGACCATTCATTCGTTCATTTGTTCATTCACTCTCTTGCCCAGAGGAAATCTGCAGCCTGTTAATCTCCAGGCTCTGAGGAGGTTCCCGGTCCCCGTCCCCCGCCGGGCACAGGTCAGCGCTGGATGCAGTTGGTGACTCCCTTATGCAGAGACCCACCCACGGCACTGAGAACCAGAAGTCCCATGCAGTGAGTGGCAGTCGGGAGCCAGCCCCACGTCATAGAGACTAGAAAAGCCCAGAGGACTGACCTTGGATAAGCTGTGCGGAGGCCGCAGGCACCACAGCTCCCACAGGGCAGTGCCCAGCAGGCAAGGTCACCTGACTGCTCCTCCTCCGCTTCTTCCTCCTCCTTTTCTACTCTCTGGGCTCTTTTTTCAGAAATTCCTGAAAACCTCCAGGCCAATGATTCTTAAGGAGTTGTTCATAACTTCTTCGTCTTCCTCAAAAAGAAGTATTATAATTTCAGAAAATCATTTGCTTTGCAATTGTGTGTTTAGTGATTGGGCACACGTGTCTGTGCATCCATAATGGTTACATCAGTTAAGATCACTTGCTTCGGGATCTCAAAGTCCTTTGCCAGTGTTTCTAAATTCAGATTAGGGCACACCTGTAATCCCAGCACTTGGGAGGTTGAGGCAGGAGGATTATTGAGAATTCGAGACCAGCCAGGGCTACAAGGTGAGCACAAGGCCGGCCTGAACTACATAGTGAGACCCTGTCTCAAAAAGGATTTTTAAAAAATCAAATTAAGTCTTCTTTTTCTGTAACTTACAATTGGGAAACTGAAAGATCTTAAATACACAGCTCAACCAATTTCCACACGTGTACCCACCCACGTAACTGACTGCCAGATGGAGATGAAGGGCAGTTCCAGCACCGTAAGGCTCCCCTTACCCCTCCCAGGTAGCAATGGACAGGACTCTTCGGCCACTGCGGACAAGCTGGGAATGTCCCAGACTTCTGCCAAACAGAAGCATCCTGCATTGTCTGATTGGGTTAAGCTTCTCAAATTAAACCTTATGTTTGGGAAATTTATCCATGTTACATATAGAGCTCATTCTTTTTCTTTTTTTTTTTAAATAATTTTATTCAAAGAGAAAAAAACAAAACAAAACAGAATAAAGAGTAGTGACAATACAGTATTCCAAGGAAAAAAGGAAAAAAACAACAACAAAAAAAACCTAAGAAATTATTAATTGACAAATTACATACTGACTTCTTGGAATTAGTTGTTCAAATTACAAAGTTAAAACATATGAAGTAGACATTCAAACTGTGAGACTGTTAACAGCTCTGCTTCACAATCTGAGAAAAACAGCAATATGGTCATCCATCTTACCCACTCAAATATACATGCAATTATATCAAAAGGGTAAAATTAAACACAACAAAACAGAGCAAAGCGCATCACAAGAAAGCAATGTAAGAGACAAAAATTTCAAAACTAGATAATCAGAGATATTCGCTCTCTATCATATTGACTCTTGTTTTCTTCCAAATAGCTGTCCATATTGTCACATATAGGGAATTCACATGAAACAACCTAGTATGGCATTGATCTGAGCAGGACGAGGAGGGCATTGCAGGTCTTCAAGACCAGACATTAGGGAAGCCAAGAATGGCTATCATAGTGTCTCTCATTCTCCTCAAAACAGCTGTCCATACCTTAATGTGTGTTGAACTTAAACAAGGCAAAGCAAGCTAAGATCACTTTGAACAAAAAGTGATAGTTTTGCTGGACTTCACATCATGACATTATGGAGTCAGCACTGGGTATTGTAG